>CANXYI011163449.1:0-14765 GCA_948208565.1 Hura crepitans
GTCCCTATTGACCTAAAGCTACTACTAAAGTGCATCACTAAATGCTACTCTAGAATGCCAAGACCTAAGAGCACAGCTATAATAACCCCTCCCACAACAATCCCCTTGCCAGGGGATCTGTTGGCTCAATATAAATGCTTAAGGATCATCCAAGTAAGTTGAACTGGATATTATGCTCCATAGCCCAAAGTCTATAGAGCTCAGTTTGATTCACCTGATCGATGCTATCAATAAGTCTTAGGTAGCTAACAGCTAAGAATCTCTGGAGATATCAATGGATAAGATCTCTGATAGATGATGCCTTAGTCTAGCTAGCATTATATGTCATGCCATCCTGACCAAAGAACTCTCAATGCTCATCTAAAATCTCAAAGATTATTGTAACCCCATTAATAAGCAGTCAAAGGAGCTTGGTAAACTACAAAAATTACAGTTGATACCTGGTCCCAAATGCAGTGAATTGTATCATAGATGCATCACTAAGATGTGCTCATTTGAAATTAAAGGTGCTGAGGAACTCCAAAGGGATAGTGGGGTATATAGTATATCTCTAGAGGTAGAACTCCCTCCACCCTACTTATGCCAAGAGCTAGTCGACTCTCTTGAGCACACCTACATCCACGAGAGTCTGAGTACACAAGTATCGGCTCCTAATCTGTGTGACCGTCGAGAGGCATTAGAACCACTCAGCCTCCTTATGAGTAAGCTAGCTAGGTATAACTACATGCTCAAGCATGGGCTGGTGATGTGGGTGGCTCTATTGGCATCATAGAGGCATGATTGTGTGAATATATGTAGTGTTTTTAAAGAAAGGATGAAATGGTAGTAGGAAAATGACAAAAAGGAGGAAAAAATGCCCTTAATTAGAAAACAAGACAAAATGGCCTTTTTGCCAATGCAAAATAGCCATTTTAACCTCTAGAAAATGGCCATTTTGACGTAAAATGACCATTTGCTTAAAGCAAAATAGCCATTTGGTAGGACCAAAATGCCCATTTTCAACTTGAAAATGGTCGTTTCTTGCAAGAAAATGCCATTTTTGCCCAAAATGCCTATTTTCCTCTTCTCAAGCTATAAATGCACTTATGTATATATAGATCCTCGTACCACTTGAGTTTTTTTTGTGTTTTTTGCAATAATAGATGATAAAATTCTTCAAAAACTTGAAAAGGTTCTTGATCTTCCTTCCATATAGGTAGCTTTTATTCTAGCCCCATATAGTGGTCTAAAATTTCTTTGCAAAGTTCACCTTGACCTGACTTTTCTCAAACCTGCTACCCATTTTTGGGACCCTCAATTCCATGTTTTGGATTTTCTAATTAGGATTTATGCTCCTTATCTGATGAGTTTGCTATAATCTTGGGGGTGTCCTACTCATTTGATATATTACCATGCCATCTCAACTCTGTTCCATATTACCCTTATGAAGTAGTTGATATACTAGGCATACGTCCCTTATTAGTCACTAAGTGGGTCTCACAATGAGAGTCTACCCCTCTAGCTTCACTATTAGCCTATGCTGAAGGTTATACTGACATCCCTTCTCTTCATACGAGTGCATATTTGTTTATCTTTTTCTCTAAGTATTTGACGATTTCGTCTGAAGGCCACTTTGGAAATTATCAATTGTTCAGTGTGGTCAACGATATGATGATGGGCTTGAATCCTTCCCCCTTAATCCTTGTTGAGACAATCCTCGGCCTTGGTGTTGTGTAGTTGGGAGAAGTTGATTTCTTCTGTGGGAGCCCACTTTTACTCTAGGTTTTTTTAATAGACTGCCTCTTAAAGGGTTTTACCCTATCCTTTTAGTTTATCTTTTTCTTAGGAAGCCCTCTTAGGTTTTCATTCCCAGTTGACTTTTGAGGATAGACTGCCCTTGTCGATTTTCACCCTATCCTCTACTCAACTTTTGCTTAGAAAGCCTTTAAAGGTTTTCATTCCTAATAGCTTTTTTAGGTTTGGTTATAAGAGAAGCTTCACCTATTAGATGATCCTCCCCCTCATATCTTTGGGTCTTATAGTCTAAAACATTTGTTACCTTATGCTGTCATGCACTACTTTATAGATGTTAAGCGATAAGTCCTTTGGTTGGGTGTCGTAACAAATGACAACATAAGTTTTAGGAGATCATGGATTCCCTTATGATACATGCAATACAGCGGTGCATCGAGTTGTGTTCCCTTACTTGATTTTCACAAAGTTGCTTTTTGCATCCCTAATCAATACATGAGGTAGTTTAGTGAGACTCAAGGTATCATTACTCACCCATTGTCTTTCTAAGGGGGAGATCTATCTGTCACCTTCATCAATAGTTATCATGACCTATGAAAGCAATTACGTCTAAAGACAAACATTCCACTAAAGGCTGGAGGGTGACAGGACCCTTTTAAGATAACCATACCTAAAGGTTAAAGCTAGAGGGTGAGAGCAGAAATAAGAAATAGAGCAGAAATAAGAAACAAAGGACTTGAAAAATGTATTTTCATTTTTTTAAACTAGTGTATAAAAGAAATGTAATGGCAATATTCCCATTTCTCTAGTTTATATTATGTTTTAATTAAGCTTATTAAAGTGGTTTGCCCAAATTCAAATAGTGCCTAGTCACAGCAGATACCTCAGTAGTCTTACCGGTTCCACTAAAACCTATTCTAGTTATCCCTCTATTACTCAAGTTCCTTCTATTTTTAAACCATCATGAATTCCTTTTCTACTCAACATGCTCTTCTTCTAGATCTATTGCTATATCCTTTAATAATTCCCAATCTTTGAGCCCTCTTGCTTTTAACCTATCCTTCAAGTATAGACTGGCATTCTTGATGAACATCATATCTAATCCACTATTTTTGGCTTCTTCTTTATTTTTAGAACCTTAAACCTCCATCTCATCAAGTACTTTATGAATGTCTCATTAGGCTTTTGCTTTACCAACTCAAGGTCCTTCATTCTAACCTCCATGTAAGTGCTATAGTCATACTAATTAATAAAAGCTTTAGTGACTTTACCCCAATCTTCCTTTACTTTCTTTTCCAACTTATGGTACCAATCATTCGCTTTTCCCTACAATGTCAAGCTAAAGTAAGCCACCTTCTGCTTTGTGCTAAGTTCTATGCCCCTTAAAAGTGTAGTGTACTATTTAACATGGGCTCTTAGATCTGTTATCTATTTAAACTTAGGCAATTCTAGTTTTTTAAACTTGAAATGCAATACTTCCTCAGACTCTAAAGTCAACACATCAGGATATATCCTTTTGCCTATGGTATTAAGCCTAGCTATTACTTCCATCATCTCTTCTAACTTTTTAATAGTGGCATCCTCAACCCTTCAGGGTGCAACTCTTTTCCTAGATTCATCCTCATAATCCTCAAGAAAACCAAACTCTGGATTGAAATATTTGGCCTTTTTGTTCCTCTCACCTAAACCTATAGCTTCTTTCTTAATGCCAATTCCCTCAAAAATAGTAGCTACTTTTTCAATAGGTGTAGCTACAATCACTTTAGTAGATGGTGGTATACCAAAATTAGGAATAACCCCAGCAATTTCCCTTAAGATCATGCTCATCATTTTCCTTTCAAACTCTTTAAATTTCCAATCCATCCTAGCTTCAAAATCTAGAACTAAGGAACTACCTTCCCCTACTATGTCTGCTTGGTTATGATTGGTAAAGATGACTTTCTGTTGATTTATTCTTTCATCTAACCTAGTACCCAAGTAGCCCGAGAATCTATGATGGCTATAAGATAAAGGGTTAGAAATGATGAATGAGATGCATGTGAATGCATGAAATATAGATGTATGTTAATGTGTACAATAATAAACACAAGCAAGAGCCTTCTAACCTTATCACTTTCCACACATGAGGTTAACGTGCTCTTCCTAGAAGGGCTTACCTATGGGATATCAAAGGCCCTAATAGTTTTGAATAATGAACAACAAATAGCTGAACATTATTTCTCTCATATTTAAAAGAGTGCATATAAGACATTTGGCTTATATATGTTGGATATGTTTAATCAAGTCAAAATGCGAGGTCTAGCCCATTCTAGTTAGAAAAGACCCAATAGGTTCAACATCATTTTAGGATGACTAAGCCATATTTCACATATATTAGCCCATATAGTACACAATGCATCATTAATTGGGAATCTTAAAGGAAGTTACTATTGGTCATTACATGGGCTCATGGTTAAGTCATGCAGATTATGGTCATCCAAGCATGGTCCCTTCATAATAGGTCTATCTCATTATGAGCATAGAATCAATTAGTTTACAATTTCATATACCTTATAAGCATGAGGCATGGATTTGATGTCATTTCTAACAATCTTCCAAATTGAATGAAAATAGGTTCATGCTTTGAAATGACATCAGGGTGAGAAAAGGATGCCTAACTTATTTTAAGGCTCTAGCATGTGATGCAATTTCAAAAAAAGATAATATTATAAATTCAAAACATAAAGTTCCATATTAATTTGAGGTACTTTTGGAGCATAGTCTCATGGTGTCCCCAAGGGAGTCACCACTGTTTATGTCCTTCTTCCTTTTCGAGGCCAATCAAACTAGAACAATTGAGGACTCAACTTAAATCTGACTCCTCGAGTCTTAAAAGATGATATATAAATTCGAGGAATCCTAAATCATTGTTATTTGGTTGGCCTATAAAGAGTGAGTTGGGTGCCACAAGGTAAGATTTGTCACCTAGCTGAAGCTAGGAAATACCTTGTAAGGCCAAAATAAGAGTGGTTCCAAACCCTACTATTATTTATATCTCAAGTTAATACGGAATCTCAATTTGAATTCATAATATTATCTATTTCCTTTAAGTAGGTTTTAGAATTAAAATAAATCACATATTCGCATAAAAGGATAGGAGTACATATTTACAAAAACAAATAAAGTGCTTGAAATTAATGATGACATATATAAAATCAAGCAATTGATTATTTTGAGAAGTTTGGTGCTCGCATGTTTATTTTTAGAAACTAGATTTCATTATTTGTGTCTTCTTATTATAGAAAAATAAAATCTACTTTATTTAGAAAATGTCAGTCAATTAAATATAAAACAATTTAGTGACTAAACAAAGCGATTGATAATATTGAGAACTTTGGTTCCCGCATGTTTATATGACATACTTGAAATCGGGCAATTGATTATTTTGAGAACTTTGGTTTTCACATGCTTATTTTAGAAAATTGACTTTATTATTTGTGCCTTTTATTAAGGAAAAATCAAAAACCAATTTTATTAGGAAAAACATCAATTAATTAGGTATAAAACAATTTGGTTATTTTTTATGGCGTGTAAAAATCATTTTTCTACCTATTACAACATTCACAGAATCTACAGGGAAATGATCTAGTTGAAAAAATAAATTACATGGTAATTATCTAAAATACATTTTAACTCAAAAATAAAATAAAATATGTTACATGAAAATTGCCTAAACTACAATCTAACTATACAAGCATAAAATTACATCAAAAGTGTCCAAAATGCAACTTTACCGGTGTTTGATGAAAAATTAGATCTAACAAACTCCCAACATATCAAACAACTCATATCACAATAAAATTAGAACATTAGTACTAAAAATAAATAGATGACAAAAAATAATGCACAAGATAAAGAAAAAGAGATAACCAAATAATAATAAAAAATTCCAAATACAATAACAATGTAAAAAACACATAAAATGCCGCAACAATCACAATAATACACATATCTAGCAAATAGGTAAAACAGAAAGAAAGGAAACCAAAAAAAAAAGAGAAAACAAATTAGCTCATCATGTATAATTGGCTTCAGGAAGAAAGATCTCAAAACCCTCTAAAAATGTTAAAAATGGTGTTTTGAAAGTGATTTTAAGCTTTTTTATGCACCAAACTTGAGAAGAGCCAACCTCCAAAAGGGTACGAAATTCAATTTTTATACACAAACTTTGATATGGAAAACAACTATTTTAAAGGTGGAAATGGCCATTTTGAGAAGCAAAACGGCCATTTTAAGGGGTAAAATTGCCATTTTTCCCTTTAAAATGACTGTTATAATAAAAAAAATGGCCATTTTTTTCTTTTGAAATAGTCATTTTCATCAACCACAAGGGAAAAACCTTTTTGAAACCTAAAAATAAAGTGACCTCACATGATCAATTGAAAATAGTTTTTTTGGCTAAGCAAAAATAGCCACTCTAGCATTCAAAATAACACCTTTTTGCCTTAAGATAATGAAATGAGAAACTTTACTTTTTAATTTTTTTTTCTAAAAAATATTAAATGAAAAATTTGGGATCTTTGAAATAGATGTTGACATCCTCATCCATTATAACTTAGTCCTTTTATTCATCATTTGGCAATCAAAACATGGGAGCCCCAGAAACCCAGTGTCTATAATAGGTTACTCATCAGAATTGTGAGATAAACTCCCTACTGTAATCTGGGTTGGTGAATCCTTTGTTAATTACTACCTTATCTTCAAATATGTCATGCCATACCCAAGCACCTCACTATGTATACTTCTTAGTCGAAGTAAAAGTTTTTGGAGTCAAAGTATGTCACTTTATATTTAAAACAGTTAGTGATCTTAAGTCTAAGGATACTTACACCACTAATATGATGCGATACTTTCACTAACATAGATTAAGTATCCATGTGAAGATCTCATAGTGGGTCTTCGATGTACTTACTTCCCAAGTAAGCATCCATATGTTAACTCCAAGCATCTCTATGCTTATAGCTTATGAGAACTACTATATGATACAATAAAGAAGTATAACATGTGCTAATCTTTCCATATTAACAATGTCCCATCTTGTTAATACTATGATCAGGGATATTTAGGTATATCACATTTGTATACAATAACAATCACACATCATGAACACTTCATGATTTCCTCTGTATTATGATTATATACTAGGGACTTTATAACATTATTTAAGACATTGCAAACAATTATAAGTAATATATAAGAGTGCCATGATATAAAGAGAAATGCCTTATAGTATGAAATCACAAGGTTTAAATACATGAATACTACCCTATTACATAAGCTCTAGGGCATACTTCTAACACATACTATAGAGGAGATTCATAAGATAAGGGAGAAGTGAGATAACTTTCAGAAGAAAGGGTCATATGGCTAGGGGCAAGCTAGTTTAACTACTACATCTAAGAAGAAGCCTAAGAGTGAGTAGTCTAAAAAATAATATGGGCAAAGACGAGATCAATTTCAGAGATTAATATAGGGATTGCAGTCTAAGGCTAGATAACAGATATCAATTGCTAGTGCTCTAGCATCCAGAGCTAAAAGCATACTACCACGTCAATGTGAGCTTTATAATAATAGGCATAAGGGTATGTGTTGGAAAACCATGTTAGGGATATGACTCTAAAGACCACTTTTGAAGAGATTGTCCATCAAAACTAGTTAATGTGGCTCAAAAGAATGATAAGAAAGATATAGAAAATCAAGTTATGGCTAATCAGAGGGACAAATCAAAGAGTAAAGTTTTAGCAAGACAATATGCTATCTAAGATAGAGAAGAAACTAATTCACTAGGTGTGATAGTGTGTACTTTCCAACTCTTTGATTTACCTACTTTAGCACTTATAAATCTAGGGTTTACACATTATTTTACCTACATTGTAGAAGCTTTAGATTGGGGGTTAGTGTCAGAAGACATTGACATTGATATTATGCTAACCCAATAAGGTAATATGTAGTTGTGAACAAAGTATATAGAGGCTGTCCTTTGTTAGTACAAGGATGTGCTTTCAGCTGATCTCATTGAATTACCCTTCAATGAGTTTGATTTGATCTTAGGCATAGAATGGTTGTCTAAGTAGCATACAGTTGTAGATTGTAAAAAGAAGCAAATCATGTTTAAAGCTAGTGATGAGACTAAAGTGACAGTTGTGAGAGAAAGATTGGATTGTATGTCTAATGTGATTTCAGCAGTTGTGGCAAGAAGATTAATAAAAAAAAGGGTTGCCAAGTATATCTTACCCATGTGATTAACACTAGAAGAGAAGAATCAGATGCAAGCAAGATGCCTATTGTATCAGAATTTGGCAATGTTTTCTTAGAAGAGTTATCAGTTTGCCACAAGAATGGGAACTTGAATTTAGGATTGATGTATTGCTAGACACAGCACTAGTTTCCATAGCTCTATGTAAAATGGCCCCTATAGAGTTGAATGAGCTAAAACTATAGTTACAATAGCTATTGGATAAAGGTTTTATTATACTGAGCGTCTCACTATTGGGAGCACCAATTTTGTCTATCAAAAAGAAAAATGGCTTTTTGAGGCTGTGTGTCAACTATAAATAGTTGAATAAGGTTGCCATCAAGAACAAATATCTATTAGCTTAAATAGATAATCTATTTGATTAGCTTAGAGGGGTAAGTGGCTTCTCCAAGATTGATTTGAGATCGGGATATTATCAACTGAGAGTGAAGGAGGCAAATGTACATAAGATAGCTTTTAAAACTAGATATAGCCACTATGAGTTTATGGTAATACCATTTAGGCTTACCTATGCTCCACTAGCCTTTATGGATCTTATGAACCATATCTTCTAGCTATTCCTATATCAGTTTGTTATGGTCTTTATTAATGACATCCCTATGTTTTTTTAAGAATCAGGATGAGCATGAAAGGAATTTGAGAACTTGTTTACAGATGTTGAGGGAAGAGAAACTCTATGCCAAGTTTAGCAAAAGTTGATCCTAGTAAGATTAAGGCTATTATGGAATGGAGCCACTAAGAAACTCTATAGAGATTAAAAGTTTTTTTGGGTTTGGCAGGCTATTATAAAAGGTTTGCTAAGGGGTTTTCTCTTATTGCTACCCCTATGACATGTCTTTTGAAGAAGAATGTTAAGTTTATTTAGGATGACAAGTGTCAAGAGAGCTTTGACAAGTTGAAGAGTATGTTAACAGAAGCTCCAATCTTAGTTTAATCATTATTAAGAAATGAGTTTATGATCTATAGTAATGCTTCATTGAATGGATTAGGATGTGTGCTTATGCAAGAATGCAAGGTTGTGTCTTATGCTTCGAGGCAACTGAAGCCTCATGAAAACAACTATCCAACTCATGATTTAGAGCTTCTAGCTATAGTGTTTACTCTAAAGATCTAGAGACACTACTTATATAGGGAAAGGTGTTATGTCTACACTGATCATAAGCATATGAAGTATCTTCCCACTTAGAAAGAGTTAAATTTGAGTAAAAAAAGATGGATAGAGTTAGTAAAGGACTATGATTTCCTTATAGACTATCATCCAGAGAAAGCCAATATGGTGGCAGATGCTCTTAGTAGGAAGTTTATATCATCTTTGAGAGCTATGAATGCTAGCTTGAAATTGATAAATGATGAGGGTTTATTGGCAGAATTCTAGACTAGGCCAAGTTTGCTACAACAAGTGAAAGATGCTTAAAAGGATGATCACAAGCTTTAGCATGATTCAAGAGGGGAAGCTTATAGAGTATGAAATCAAGAATGATGGCTTTATGTATTATCATGATCATCTGTGTGTACCTAATGTTGAAGATCTGAGGAAAAAGATTTTGCTAGAAGCCCATAATACACTGTATCCTATGTATCCTAGTTGTACCAAAATGTATCAAGACTTGAAGATAGTTTATTGATGGCTAGGCATAAAGAGAGACATAGCTGAGTTTTGACCAAATGCCTTACTTGTCAACAAGTTAAGGCAAAACATCAAGTTCCATTTAGATTTCTTCATCCTATAGCAATACCATAATGAAAATGGGATAGAGTCACTATGGATTTTGTGGTTAGGCTACTGATGACTAAGATTAAGTGTGATTCAGTATGGGTAGTAGTTAACAGATTGACCAAGTCAACACATTTATACCAATGAGGATGGATTTCTCTTTAGAGAAGCTAGTAGAGTTGTACATTAATAAGATAGTTTAGTTGAATGGTATACCATCATCTATCATTTCTAATTACGATCCAAGGTTTACATTGAGGTTTTAGAAAAAGCTTTATAATGTATTGGGTACTCAAATCAGTTTCAACATGGCTTTTCATTCGTAGATGGATGGTCAATAAAAAAGAATCATTCAGGTTCCTGAAGATATGTTAAGAAGTTATGCTATTGAGTTTAAGGGAAGTTAGGTTCATTATCTATCATTGGTAGAGTTTGCTTACAATAATTGTCATCAAGCAAGCTTAGGCATCGCTTCTTATGAAGCTTTGTATTAGAGAAGATACATAACTCCTTTGTGTTAGAGTGAGCTTAGTGAGAACAAGCTTATGGGGCTAGATTTGGTTAAGGATTCTGAGGAGAAAGTAAAGATCATTAGAGATAGGCTCAAGGCAGCTTCAGATAGACAGGAGTCCTATACAAATCTGAAGAAGAAAGACATTCAGTATGAAGTGAGGGATAAGGTGTTTCTCAAGGTATCTCCATAGAAGAAGGTGTTGAGATTTGGCAAGAAGGGTAAGTTAAGCCCACGGTTCATTGGCCCATATGAAATAACTGAATGTGTGGGATCATTAGCTTATAGACTAGCTTTACCTCATGGGTTGCAGTAGATACATGATGAGTTCCATGCATTGATGCTTAGGAGATGTAGATAGGACCTATCACATGTGCTATTAGTTAAAGAAGTGGAAATTCAACTAGATCTATCCTATGCAGAAGAGCCAATGAGAATTCTAGCCCGAGAGGTTAAGGAGTTACAGAATAAGACCATACCTCTAGTGAAAGTATTATGGTGACATCATGGCATGGAAGAAGCAACTTGGGAAAGCAAGGCTTGGATGAAGGACTAATATCCACATTTGTTTAAATAAGATAATTTTAAGGGCAAAATTCTTTTAAGAGGGGAAGAAATGTAACGGCCCAAAAATCTGACTTATGAATAGTACTTCCTGGGATGAAAAGTGTTTTTTGAAGCCTAGGTCACACTAATCTTACTAAATGGAAGTATTATTCATAATATCATTTTGGGCAAATTTTGGAGTCAATCTAAAGTCATTTGGATGGTTAAAAGTGACAGTTAACATTTTACAATAGTGTCACGTGAATAGTGACCTAATTTTAGCTGAACCATAAAATATTTAATTTTTGCTCAAAAATTTTTAGGATTGATACAACCTGATACTTAAATATTATAAATAATTCATTGGCATTTGAATTACAATTTTTAAATATCGGGAAGTATGTTTAGTAAATCAGGCAAATATATTAAGTTACTTTTTTATTGAGTTTTTAAGCTTTTTGAACGCAGGTTTTTACGAGGTACAAGGATTATATTTTAAAGATTTATTGGGGTATAAAGTTATGTTTAATCACATTTAATTAAGTAGGATAGATTTAAAAGTGAGGTTCTTAAAAAGGCAATTATAAGGGCCATTGGATTTTTGCCTCTTTTAATTTCACATTCCATTTAAACACTATATAAGGATCAAATTTTAGTTAACTTTGGAATAGTTTGGTAGCCATCTATTCTCTTCTTCTTCCCCCAATTGTTGATGCCAACCCTAACCCTTCTTCCTCCATTTTTATTTCTTCTTCCTTTAATATTGCACTAATTTTCTTTATCCAAACCACTAAAACACACCTCTACAACCTCAAAGCCTCCTATCAAGTGAGAAAATAAGGAAATTATGGTGATTTTAAGATATTTTTCTCATGGGTGAATACTGACCATTTTTCACTCGAGCAAGGATGTAACACTTAAAAAAATCTCAATATTATAAATAGTACTTCTTGAGATGTGAATAGTATTTCTCAAGATCGGATCACACTAATCTTACTGAATAGGAATATTAATTAAAACATAATTTTGGATGAAATTTAAAGTGAAAACAAAGTCATTTAGATGGTTAAAAGCAACGGTTAAGTTTCTGGTAATATCACATGAATAGTGACCCAATTTTAGCTGAACTGTAAAATATTCAGGTTTTTCTAAGAATATTACAGGATCGATACAACTTAATACTCAAATATTCCAAATAGTCCATTAGTAATGGAATTGAAATTTTTAGATATTGAAAAGCATTTTTACTAAATGAGGTAAAGTTAAAAAGCTATATTTTAATCGATTTTTGAGCTCGAGTTTTTAGAGGCTTATGGGGTATGGTTTAAATGAATTTTTGGAAGTTATTTAAAGAAAAGAAAAATGGTTTTGGGTTTGAAACAAAAATGTAAGAAGAAAAGAAAATAGAATTTGCTTAAAAAGCCATATAATTATAAGTAGGGTTAAAATGTTTTAAAAAATGGTCAACAAAGAATAGTTGCCATCTTCACCTTCTTGCCATCTTTACCTTCTTCCTTTATTTTTTCTAGCCGATGGTAATAAAGCAAGAAATATCTATTTGTTGATTCTTAATTTCTTCAAATGACACCTATTTATTCCATCTAAACAGAACATTTGCCCCTCTATCACCTCTAGACACCATTTCTAGCTTGGTGTCAACTTTTAAACTCATTGTAAGTGTAATTATGGAAATTTAATATGTGTGTGTATGTGTATGATATGTATGAAAGTTTGACATATGGACATAAATAAGCATTTATGCATTTTAGTGCTATTAGGTTAGTTAATTATTATGAAAATAATGCTTGAGTGGTGTTAAAATTAATGATGAATGTGTCTTGGAGATTATGGCTAAAAGGTATAAGTTGAGCACATGTATGTGATTTGTGTAACATGTACGTATATTAAGTATTAGCTTATGTGATAATGACATTTGATCATATGCATATGCCCTATAATGATGATTATGGTTAAATGCACAAGATAGAGGGATAATGTATGATGGCCAAATGGTAGCGTGGGGCAATTATACAAGGTTATTGATGTTCATTTACACTTGATGGAATGTTTTCACGTGTATGTTAATGAGAGATTTGAAATCATGTTAAAGTGCATGAAACCTACAAAAAAGTAGTATTATATGTATGTGTATAGATTATGGCCAAATGGCCTAAAAACTAAATGTATGTGTGTATATTGAATTATACATGTACAAGAAGAGGAAATTGTTGTAAATGTGGTTATATTGTTAAGTGTATGATGCAATTTGTATAAGAATACTTTTATGTAATATTTGAGCTTGGGTTGTGCTATGGCGAAATAAGATGACATGTATGATGATGATATTAAGATCACATGACATTTTATTTATGCACATTGGAATGAGAAATATGGTATGTTAAGAGGCTTAGGTCGAAACCTGCATAAATGACATAAATTGATGATAGTCATAAATGTAAGAATAAAATGAGTATGTTGATTATGGGATAAGTTTGGACATAACCTATGTTAATGTCCTAAGTGATATATAACATGTGTATATAAGCCTATAGAGATATTTTGAGATATGCATATTTGTCTATGGTAAAATGTATATGATAAAACACAATGGGGCATAAAGAATTATATTTTCCTAATTTTTCATTTATTGGCCTAACCATCCTTGGAAGTTTAATTCAAGCTACTTAAAGTGGTGAAATCAACAGAAATATATAATATAGTGATTAGCCCATACTAGTTAACAACTTAGATTAGATAGGTTGACCGAGCAACTAGAGATTTAGTAACTACTAACCTTCGAGTCTAGATTATAAGCCTTTGTGGTTCTAATGGCCTCTATAGCCTGGCATCCCTAATATCTAGTATAGTCATGTGTTTCTTTAAGTATAGGTAGGAAAACAAATTAATTGATATAATTCAATAAAAATGTTGTAGTTGAGTTTTACTAACGATAATGGATGTTGTTTATGATGATAATCATATTTATGAGATCAAGTTAAATGTAAGCTTTCTACTTAATTAAAATTATATTTTGTGCATATATGCACATAGATACATATAATTGAATAGTCATTACATACATATGTATGTAATTGTGTGAGCACTTAAATTTTCTTAATTACACCACTAAGCAAGTTTGCTTAGTGCATCATTTTGTTTGTGATTCATAGGTTGAAAGACCATATTAAAGTTAAAGCATCATAATTGTTGTAGATCAAGAGCAAGACACTTTTTGGCATTTTTCTAATTTGTACATGTTAATTATGCGATGTAAACTGTGTAATGGCACTTATATGTAACATGAAAGGGATTGTATTTGTTTTTGTAACTATTTAAGTAAGTTTTAAACTGTATTTTCATGCTTGTATGACATTTTCCAATAATATGATAATTGAATTGTTGAGAAGTTGTTGGATAGTCAGGAGGGCAAATTTGAGTTTCGAATAAGATGGATGATTTTAGAAGTGTTGTTATCTTCTCCAGTTTACTATTCATTTTGAGATACTATCTCAATACAACCGTCATGCTGTTGAATTTTTGACACGAGGATTCCCAAAATGGCTTTAACATGTTAAACAGATTTTTATTTATCTAATAACAAATTTTTAAGACTTTAATTTCAAATCAACCATGTGTGTAAAAGGTTTTAATTGATTTGGATTTTTAAGTAACAGTAAAAGGTTAAGTTCAAATAGCATATTTGTGTATACGCTCCTTATTCAAGTCTGGCGATCGAATTAGGTAAGGGTTATCAAAAAGCATTTTAGGGATTTACTATTTTTCTTATGAACTACAGGTGCCCAAGAGTGTATGTATGTGGTTAGATTGATTTTTGGAGATGTGTATGATTTTTAGTGAACTTTTTCTAAATTCTAGTTTATTATATGTATGTAGAGAAAGAAGGCTCAAGTAAAGAAAAAAAGGAAAGGCAAAGCATAATTGAGGCTTTTTGGTGTATTTTGGTTATA
>CANXYI011163479.1:0-10138 GCA_948208565.1 Hura crepitans
CACTATCAACCAGAACATCTATATATGGTAATGCAAAGTCATCTTTTGGTTAGGCCTTATTCAGATCCCTGTAATCTATGCATATCCTCACCCTGCCATCTTTCTTAGTGATAGGCACCACATTGGCTAACCAGGTTAGATACTACACTTCTTTCAAGAACTTAGCTTTGATCTATTTGTGCACTTCTTCTTTTATCTTATTTACCCATTCTAGCCTCATCCTCCTCAACTTTTCATTTACTAGTTTTGCTTCTAAGTATGTGTGAATGGCATGTTCAGCTATCTCTTTATCCATCCCAGGCATATCTTTATAGGTCTAGGCAAAGACTTTTTCATACTTTTTTAATGTTCTCTCAAATTTAATCCTCTCTTTAAGAGTTATATAAAATGCTATTAAGATCTCTTTTGGGTTTTCATTGGAATTGAGATTAAATGAGGTAGTATTGATTAAATTAATGTCAAACATGTTATGCGTGTCATAATTATCACTATACACGATTTAACTAGATGAGACATCACAAAAATAAGTAAAATTGTTCATCTTATTAACAAAAGAAGTAGAAACATCATTATCAAAAAGTTTTAGTACATAAAGAATTTTAGAAAAGTCTTCTGAGGTCTTTCTTCTTCTATCCTACGTTTCCCCTTGTCTTGAAGCATTGTAGTAGTCAGAATTTCTTCTTTAGGCTCGATTTCTAGATTTCCCAGATTAGTCATAACCTCTTCATCCTAAAAATCTTAGGTGGCTCTAACTTCACCTGTAGCCTAGTCAAAGACATCACTAAAAATCTCAAACCTAGGCACAACTTTCCCCTTAACAACAATTGGCTCTGACTCTCCACAATAACTGATATTTCCTTCAACCCGAATAAAACTCTTTTCTAATGGTGGGTTACCCTTGCTCATCTTTTTTGGCTCTGAAGTTTCTATTATGTACCCTAACCCTTTTCAATCTTTCTATCCTTTTGGCTGAATGGTTGAGATCAAACCATTTGAATCATGTCCCAAACCAGCACCAGGTAAATAATTCATCTTTTTAAGTATATTTACCACTTTGGGATCATCCTCTTCCTCTTCTAAAAAGATTCCAGCTATGTGAAAACCATTGAAAAACTAGTTGGCTATCTCGAGCATTAAAACATGATTCTCCCTTATAGCCCGTATTATTACTATCTCGCCATTAGGAGGGATTTTTATCATTTGGTGTAGTATTGATGGAACCCCTCCCAACTTATGCAACTATGGTCTTCCCAAAAGTAATGAGAAGTTTGTAGAGATATGAAGCACTGCAAACTCTATATCATCTATAATCACCCCCGTCTTAACCTTACTTTGAAAGTTCAATACGCCTACCTATTAGTGTTGTCATAAACCATAATAGTGAGCTTGGACTGAGACATCATTAAATCCTTAATCCTATATGTAGCTACTGCTTTGAGTGGGCACACATTGATTGACAACCCATTATCAAACATTACACACGCTATGTGCTTGTAGTTCAACTTTATATATAAAGGGCAATTGTGATAACGC
The DNA here is from genome assembly GCA_948208565.1 of Hura crepitans. Taxonomy (NCBI): domain Eukaryota; kingdom Viridiplantae; phylum Streptophyta; class Magnoliopsida; order Malpighiales; family Euphorbiaceae; genus Hura; species Hura crepitans. The sequence goes on from CANXYI011163479.1 coordinate 1,534, forward strand.
CTGTCTGGTGGAAGATTTGTATCAAACAAATTAACCACTGCCTTTTCTTCCCCCTTTACCATTGCCACTAGCTCAAATAGTGATATGGTAGTTGAAACCATTGTAGCATATAAGGTTTCTACCACCTTTTGTCGATGTGAGAGGCATTGACATAGCAGATCCTAGATTGAAATCTGTATAGGGGTCTTCTTTAACTACTTCATTATTGTATCGTCTTCTTTTTTTTGTAACTAGGGGAATTGGCTCTTTTTCTATCTTTGGCGCTACCCAACTACTTCGGGTTACCGTATTAACCTCTGCTTTTTCAACTAACTTCTGCTCAAAATTTGAATTAACCCATAAGTCTTGGACTTGTTCATCTAGCTCGCTTTCACTATTGATAGCTCATGTATCCATTAGATAAACTGAACCCTGACCTGATTTTGCCTTTTTCTCCACTGTTAGATAATCATTTTTGTATAAATCTCATAACACATACCATTTTGGCAATCCCGAATAGACCATGTTAACGAGTGAAGGAACATTCGAATAGGCACTGTGACCCTTCTGTCTCTTCTTTAGATTAGGGATCTATCTTAAAGCAATCAAATCATGAATTTTATCCTTAAGAGTATGGTAGTTATCTATGTCAGGGCCCATGTGCTGATGATACTAGCAAGATAGGTCCAATCTATGATAAGGATGGACCTTATTTCTGGCAGGTCTAGAAGGAAAAGGTTGAAGTTTCCCTTCTTTCTAGACCTATTTCAAGCACCAAGACAATGGTTTGCCTAGATTTAAATAGTGGTTTGTCACAGTAGACACTTTAGCAGTTTTGCCAGTCCCATTGAAACTTGTTACGTATATGCCTCTATTATTCATATTTCTTCTGTTGTTAAACCCTCTTAAGTTCTTCTTCTGCTCGATGTCCTCTTTTTTCAAATCAATCACTATATCTTTAACAATTCCCAATCCTTGAGCCCTTTTGCTTTTAACCCATCCTTCAAGTATGGGTTAGCATTCTTAATAAACATGTGGATTTGATCTGCTATTTCTGGCTTCGTCCTCATTTCTAGAACCTTAGACCTCTATCTTGCTAAGTACTCTATGAATGTTTCATTGGTTTTTGCATAAGTAGTTCAAGGTCTTTCATTGTAACCTCCATATAGGTGCTACAATCATACTGATTAATAAAAGCTTTGATAATCTTACCCTAATCTTCTTTAACTTTCTTTTTTAGCCCATGGTACTAGTCAATTGCTCTCCCTTATAATGTCAAGTTAAAATAAGCTACCTTTTATTTCATGCTACGCTTGATGCCCTACATGATTGTAGCATACTGCTTAACATGGGCTTAAGATAAGTTGTCCCATCGAATTTGGGTAGCTCCGGCATCTTGAATTTAGAGGGCAATAACTCTTCAAGTTTTAGGGTGAGCTTATCAGCATCTAACCCTGTGCCTATAGTAATAAGCCTAGCCATCACCTCTATTTTTTCTTCTAGTTTCCTCATGGCGGTATCCTCAACATTTTAAGGTATAATTTTTTTCCTAGCTTCATTCGTCTAGTCCTCATAGAAATCAAATTTTGGGATAAAGTACTCAGTTTTTCCTACCTTTTCACCTAAATTGGTAACCTCTATTTTTGTGCCAATTCCCCCAAAAGCGGCAGTGGTTTTTCTAGTAGGTGTGGCTATAATTGCTTCAGTAGGTGGTGATGAACTAGAAGTAGGAGCAACCCCAACTATTGCCCTTGAAATCATGGACATCATTCTTTTTCCAAACTCCTCGAATGTTTAGTCCATTCTGGTTTCAAAGTTCTTAGTAGAGGAATTACTTTCTCTTTGTCCTGCTATGTTTGTTGGATTACGAGTGGTAAAAATGAGTTCTTGTTTGGTTAGTCTTCCATTTGACCCACGTACCCAAATGGCTCGAGGATCTATAATGGCTATAAAATAGAGGTTTAAAAATGATGAATGAGATGCATAAATGCATGAAATGCATATACATGTTAATGTGTACAATAACAAACACAAGCAAAAGCCTTCCACCTTTATCATATCCCACACATGAGGTCAATGTGTTCTTTCTTATGAGGGCTTACCTGTGGGACATCGAGGGCCCCAACAGATTTGAATAATGAATAATTATATTTAGCTCATAATATTAGATATGTTTAATCAAATTAAAATGCAGGGTCTAGCCCATTCCAGTTAAAAAAATTCGAATGGGTTCAATAACATTTGGGGATGACTAAGCCATATCTCACATATATTGGCTTACATAGCACACAATGCATCATTAACTAGGAAACCTAGGCGAAGTTGCTATTGGTCATTACATGGGCTCACGATTAGGTCACGCAAGCCATGGTCATCCAAGCATAGTCCCTCTATAACAGGTCTATCTTGTCATCAGCATACAACTGATTGGTTTTGTAATGCCCAAAAAACCATTGTTTGGTGAAAAGTACCCCCGAGCTTGATACAATAATGTTCAGGGTACTGAAGGGCCACTTAGTAGCCGAAAGGGGTTTTGGTCAACTGAACTTTGACCAACTAGAAAGTGATGAAAAAGAGTGGATTAAAAATTTTAGTAGAACCAATAAATTATTTCAGGCTGAGAACTAATGAATAGTGACCTTAGTTGGAGTTATGCCGAGACAGCTCCGAGAAGTGCTAGAACGAACCTAAAAATATCATACCCTGAAGCTCAAAAATTCCAATGAGTCTATTGGAAAAGGAATTTTAATATTCTGAGGTCGTTTGATATTTTTTCAAAATTTTTGAATTACATGGGTGAATAGTAACCTTAGCTCCCGGAGGAGTTTTGGGCTGAAATTTTATAGGACCTTTAATGAATATAATCGAGGATTTTTTGGGACTAGAATCATGATTTTTGGATGTCTAGAGAAATTATTTAGAATTTTCAAATTTTAAAACAAAATAGAATTAATTTGGGCCATTCGTTCGACAAGTGGCATGATCGTGGCCATACACCTTGCTAGTGCACCTAATTGTACATGTATGCATGTGTATGGAATAAAAGGAAATCATCTCCTCCCTTTTAGCCCTAAAAGCCGACACCATTAGCCATGGTTCCCTCTATTTTTTTGCTTCTTTCTCTCTCCTCTCATACTAAAATCTCATGAAATTTATAAGGATCTTGACCTCCATAACTCTTGAAAGCTACTCCAATAAACAGAAGTGGAAAAGGATGCCCAAAAATGAAGATGTGAGCACTCAATGAATAATAAACTTCTGGTAAGTGATTTCTTCGAAGGTTTTTCATTTTTCATAAGGAGTGTTCGAGGTGTAGATGTCATCTATGAAGAAAGATTTCAATTTGGAGCTATGTGTAATTTTGTAGGAATTTTTGAACGCAGAACCCTAATATGGTAATTTGAGATGTGGTGGAGGAAGATGGAATTGGTAGTTCTGGAATGGCTTTGACATGACTGGGAGCCCACTGTAAGTGAATTTAATTGAAACATGCTTTGTATGTTAGAGAAATGTAGAAATAAAGTATGTGTGTGTATAGAAGTTGAAATTGTATGGGTATGTGTGGTGATGTGGATGTGTTAGGCATGCTAGGATGTGTAATTAGAGGATATAGGATGATATAGATGTGAATTAGATGTAGGGAGGATGTGTAGGTATGTGATACATGTATGACTAGGTGTATGTCATGTATGCCATGGTATGGGTATGGATATATGGTATAAATGCATGGGATGCTAGGATGGCAACATGATGTATAACATGTGAGTGATATGAAATGAGAAAGAAATTGTGTGGTTAGGTGTAAAAATTAATAAGGTAGGATGTAGAGATGATATATGTAAGATAGACATATAAGAACATGGCATATACTAAGTAAAGTGAAAAATATTAGGTGAAGGGATAAGAGTTTAATTAAGACGTGTTACTTAAGATTCTAGGATTGAAAATGATGGATAGGTAGGTTAAGATAAATTTAAAGTTAGATGATGTAGAATACTTTAAGGTATAATGGGTTGAGGTGAAAGAAAAAAGAATTGGACTAGGAGGTTAGTGGGAAAAAGTTACCAAATAAATAGTAACCTTTACGTAAAAAGGGCTTGTAACTGTCTAGAAAAATGATGATGACCTATAACTGTCTAAAAATATAGTCAGATGAAGTAAGCTAATAACTGTGTCCCATTAACATGAACAAAATATAAAGAAATAATTAGGGGAGATAAAAAAATGAGTAGTTAGTTTGATTGAGGGATATAAATGGAAATAGAACTGCAAAATTATTAAAAAGGATGAAGGAATAAATTATAGGATAAGATAGGAAACTACTAATACACAAATAATGAATAGGCAAAAATTAAGAAAACCAACAAATGGTAACTTTGTGGAACCCAAGATATAAAATGGAGACTATAATTAACGGAGACCTAGGGATATGTGTAAAGTGAAATTATTATGAAGAATTTCATAAAGGTATATCGAGTCAAATACCAGATAATGTAGGAAATAAAAATATTATTATGATTATAACAATAATCATGGGAAAGTACTAAACCTGGGAACTAAGCTATCGTAATATAATGTAAAGAAGTGGTAACATAAAATCATAGGGTAAAATAAGTTAAGATAAATGGAAGTAAGGTAAAATAAGTATACTTTGGTAGGAGAAAAGAACCAGAACCAAACATAAGATGAGACAGAAGACAATCACATGATGATAAGAAAAGTAATGAAACCTGAGCCAAAGATATGGTAACTTAATGAAACTAAAAGGATATTAGATGGAACTTAACTGATAAATAAAGCAAGATGACCAACGAAGATAATATGTTTTATTATGGATATTCCAAATAATGAACATAATGGTTGTGAAAGTAATTAAAAGGGAATGTGGGTTACTGGTTGAGTATACACTGGATAGGTTAACCGGTCAACTAGGGATTAACAGCTACTAAAGGCTGAGTCTAAATGGATTTTAGCCTATGTATGGTGGGTGTAGCCACTGAGTGTTGATTTGAGCCTGCATGCTCCAAGTATTGGGAGGTTTACGGGTTGATCCCTACTACCCACTTGTGGATATTGGGAGGTCCCACGAGGTTGATCCTTGCTATCCACTAGATGTATTACTTATGACGATATATGTATTGGGATATTAGAAGGTCTCATGGGGCTGATCCCTGCTATCCCCTTTACAAATATTGGGAGGTCTACAGACTGATCCCCGCTATCTGCCTTTTCGATATTAGGAGGTTCTTAGGAACTGATCCCTGCTATTGGGTGAAGGGTGTGTACAAACACCGAGGTCTAAAATATAGGCCACTGTATAACTTGGTATTTGTTTGGTTCTCGAACTGGGTAGGTGCAGCTACCGAGGCCTAAAATAGGGGCCACTACACAATGTGATTCATGTTATCTAGTGGTTAGGAGTTATTCCTGAACCTTGTAGGTATAAATGGAATAAATAAAGAAATTGAATGGATTTAATAATACTACTGAAGGAATTAGAATCTTAATTATCATAATTGAGATAACCTATGAGTAAATACAATAAGAACAAGAGATAAGCTATAAAAAGAGGCTGAATAAACTTGTATAATCTTAGTAGGACTCCTAAAGAAAGTAAAAGATTGATGGAATGGTGGTAGAAAATGGAAACATACATATAGAAATGAGTTATAGAAAGTGAATAGAATCTAAGGCTTTCATAAACAAAGCTAGAAAGAATTACCTAATTCAAGTAAAGCATATGGTAACTTCTATGTATATAAGATAGAAAGGGCTTAACAGGATAGATTGATCAGAAAATGATAAGAATAGATAAATATACTATGTAAATCATGTAACTTAAGTATTGAAAGTAATGGTATAATGATACAAATTAGTATAAATCACAACTAAGCACAGTTGAAATAGTCCCAAACAATTTAGGTAAATGGTCTAGATGAGGTAAAATAGGCAAATTAATAAATAGTCTTAACCCACTGCTTTAAAGAGGGAAGGGATATAACAGGAAACCTTAATAGGAGGATTCAAGATAGTAAGTAGATGATATAAGGAAATTGTTGTGTGCATGTTTGTGTTTATAATACATGGTATGTTTGGTTAAATTCACCACTAAGTGTATACTCAGCGTATCGGGTGTCTAATACGCAGGTAGTAGATTTCAATGGTATGTTAAGGACAACCAGCAGTGCAACCAAAAACTATCTAGGTATGACATTGTCATATTATATTGTGATGCTTTAGTAGATAAAGGCACTTGTGCATGTTACTGTGGGTAGTTAAGTGACATGATGTTTAGACAGCTAGTGTGATAGCTTATAGTTAGGTATAACAAGCTTCTAGCTATAATAACAGCCTAGGCTGAGATTTAGCCGTGAGATCAGGCAGGTAAGTGTCATATGCCCGAGAGGTCCAGCCTAAATCACCGGATTCATTGAACAAAATCTTCACACTAAATAAGATTAACCTGAGTAGAAGTTAAACAAAAGGCCTCTAGGAAAATCCAAGGATGGGTGACCTCACGGGAAGTAGCACACTTTGCCTATTTTCTTTGAGAATAAGCAAGGGGTGTTACAAGTTCACCATTTCTTATACCTTATAGGTATGAGGCTTATATTTGATGCCACCTCTAACAATTTCCTAAATTGAATGAAAATGGGTTCATGCTTCAAAATGACATTAGGGTAAAAAAGGGACGCCTAACTTATTCTAAGGCTCTAGCATGTAATACAGTTTCAAAAAAAGATAATATTACAAATTCAAAACAAAAAATTTCAGATTAATTTGAGATACTTTTAGAGCATGGTCTCATTGTGTCCCTAGTAGAGTTGCCACTATTTGCATTCCTTCCTTTCTGAGGTCGATCAAATTAAAACAATAAAAGACTCAATCTAAATCTCACTCCTCGAGTCCTAAAAAATGAGAAGGAAATTAAAGGAATCTTAAGTTGTTCCCATTCCATTAGCCTAGAAAGAGCGAGTTAGGCACCACATGGTAAAAAAAAGGAAAGATAAAGGGCTACTTCACCGATGTTTGATGAAAGGGAAGAAAGAAAGAGTTAAACAAACTCCTAATAAATCAAATAACTTGCATCACAACAAACAAAATGTTAGTATGATAATTAAAATATAAAGATGAATAGAATAATAAATAGATAAATTAAAACAAATAATTAAATAAATACAACAATAATAATATACAAAAAATAAGTTATCACATCTAACTAGTAAATGAATAAAAGAAAAAAAAGAAAAGAAGAAGGAGAAAGATTGGTTTATCCACCATGTATAATTGCCTTCAGAAAAAGTTCTCAAAAAAGATAAATAAATGGTGTAAAAACCTTTTGATAAAAATAACATTTGGATAGTGTTTTTGAGCTTTTAGGTGTGCACTTACCGAGAAAAGTCAACTATTTAGATTGGTACGGAGTTCGACTTTTATACACAAAATTGAGACTAAAAATGTTTGTTTTGGCCAGAAGGAAATAGATGGCAGTTCCCAAACTGAAACGGCTGTTTTGTTGAAACAACCATTTTTGCCTTTAAAACGACCGTTTTCCATTGCCTGTTTAGGAATTTTTTCAAGAGTCAAATGTTTGAAATGACATAGTATTGGGAGCTAAAAATAGCCGTTTTAGTGGAGTGAAAATAGCCGATTCAGTGGAGTGAAAATGGCCATTTTAGCAAAGTGAAAATAGCTATTTTAGCCTCCAAATGGATCATTTTTGCTTAAGCAAAACAGTTGTTTTAGGCGACAAAACGATGTTTTTTTGCCCTAAAATAGTGAAAATACAAACTTTTATTTTTAATTGATTTTTTCAAAAATTTTACTTCGTACCACGAGGGTTGTTGCCCTCTGCATCCCCTTTAGCATCAATGTTGTGTATCGAGCTTAGTCCCAGTTCTTACCCCACCACAAATGCTTTTTTTTTTCTCTCATTTTTTGTCACATCGTGAGCTTGTCGAGCTGGGTTAAAGTCCACAATCAAAAATTAACTATTTTTTCGAGTTTTAATGACAAGATTCTTATTTATTAGATTTTTTTTTTGTCTTTGTTCATCATTATGCAATCTGAACATGGGAGCCCCAGAATCCATTATCTACAATTGGGTTTACATTTTGGTAAGAAAATAAGGTTGATTGGAAAGTTAATGATTGATAAGAAATATAGTTGTTAATAGTGTTCTCCCAAAGGGTGAATAATATTTTTGGGACTCAAGCCATACTAACCGAATACAATAAGAATAACTATTGTAAAATAATTTTGGGTGAAGTTTGAAGTAAAAATGAAATCATTTAAGTGGTTAAAAATGCAATTAAAGTTTTTATGGCGATGTCCCGAGAATAGTGACTTAATTCAAGTTGAAGGATAAAATGTTTGGTTTATGCACAAAATGACGCAGGAATAGCATAACTTAAAGCTCAAAGATTCTAAATAAGCCAATGGCAATAGAATTAGAATTTTTTGACATCAAAAAGTAATTTAACAAAATTAAATGAGAACGTAAGTGTTTAATTAAATTAGCTCCTCTCAATTTTTAATTACGATTATTTTGAGACCTATGAATTATGGATTTTACTAATTAATGGTATAAAAAGAGAATTAAATTTACACATCAAAATGAAAAAAA
>CANXYI011163567.1:0-10283 GCA_948208565.1 Hura crepitans
TAAGTAATAATAACAACAATCAGCCCGTAAATAACTAGATTACTCATGTCACAACAACAGAAATAATATATTAGCATGAGAATGAAAAATAGAAAAATGGACAGAAATTAAGTAAAAATAAATAAGTGTAAAAATATAAAATGTCACACAAATAAATTGTCACATCTAACTAGTAGATGGATAATGCAAAACGAAAAATGAAATTAGCCCAAATGATAAAAAATAATATTTTTGATGAGAAGTAAAAATAAAAGATAGACAGGAAATAAATAAAAATTGATAGTCACAAAAATACAAAATATGGCCCAAATAAATTAGCATAGCTACCTAATAGATGGATAATGCAAAAAAGAAAAATAAAATCAGCCCGAATGATAGAAAGTAATATTTTTGATGCGAAGCAAAAATAAAAGCACGAATAGAAACTAAAGGAAAATAAGCAATCTCACAAATGCAAAAATATGGCAAAATTAATTTACCACATCTAATTAGTAGATGGATAAAATAGGTAAAAAAAAAAAAAGAAAATAGATAGAAAATGGGTCGGTCCACACACTGGTATATTTGCCTTCAAAAAGATCTCGACTTGGATTGAAAATAGTGCTTTGAATCTTAGAAAAAAACCCCAAAAAAATGGAGTTGAAAGAGATTTTTATGTTTTTTGTGTAGTTTCTCTCTCTAAAATATTTTCTCTCTCCTTAAATTGACCAACCTTGGCTCAAAATTACGTAATTGGCTTTTATTCACGACCCCTGAGGCACAAACGGGTGTTTTTGCCTTGAAAATGACTATTTTCTACTCAATAACAGCCAAAATGGCCGTTTCCTAGGGCCAAACGTTCGTTTTGGCCATTCTAGGCCCAAACAGCCATTCTACACATGGGAACATCTATTTTGGGCCTAACAACTGAAATGACCGTTTTTGAAGCCAAAACAGTTGTTTTGGCCCCATAACGGGCATCCCATATGCAACATGGTCTACTTTGGGCTAAAATGGTCAAAACAGCCATTTTGGCAATTCTAGGCCTAAAACAGATGTTCCCCTCATGAGAATAGCCTGTTTGATTCAAAATGGCCGTTTTCTCTTTGAAAATGACCGTTTTTTATTTTTTAAGAAAAAAAGTTTTGAGATCATCGGTTTGGATGCAAAAAATCCATTTTTGGGATTTTTGTCCTTTTCATCATCATTAGGTAAATCGAGCCTAGGAGCCCAAGAGACCCAGTGTCTACACTATGGAAGCAAAAGAATAATAGTCTTAGAAGTGGAACTATAAGGATTACCATATGTCTCAAATGAAGAGGGTGTATGTGATGCTTCAATTTAAGGTATTAGCATTATTTAGATTAATACAAGTATTGCTTTCAACCAAAGGTATTGGATAATAGTTGTATGAAAAAAAAAGCATAAGAAGGTTAAATAACGGAGATGTGGACTAATGAGTGGCAAATAGAGCAAGAGTTATTACAATAGCCATTGGAACATAACTTTCGTATTTTCCTTCTAGGCTTGTATTATAACTTAATAATAGTTATTTTGTTCCCTTTTTGAATAAGAACATTATTTACTTAACTAGTATTGCTGAATAAGATTTTGATATTTCATTTAATAATAGCAAGGGTTCCTCTATTTATAAAGACAATGTTTTATATTGTTTTTAATCAAATGTTAATTGAATATATGTTCTTAATAATCAAAAGAAACATTATAGTATTAATTCCAAGAGACAAAAGGTGGATAACTTGAAACATCTTTCTTATGGCATTGTCTCTTAGGCCATATAAATGAGAAGTGCATGTCTAAGTTACAAAAGTGTTGTGACTCATGTTCATTTGATTATGAATCAATTGAAATAGATGAATCTTTTTCAATATGAAAAATGACAAAGACACCTTTCGGTGAAAAAGGTGAATGTGCTAGTGGACTTTTAGACCTTATACATACAGATGAATGCGGATCGATGGCTATATATGTAAAAGGTGGGTTTCTCTACCTTATTACCTTTATTAATGATTAGTCTAGATATAGGCATATATACTATATGATGTACAATTCTAAAGCCTTTGAAAAGTTCAAATAACTTAGAAAAGAAGTTGAGAAATAGCTTGGAGGAATTATTAAAACATTGTAACCATATTAGAGTGTAAAATACTTAAGTCATTAATTTTAGAGCTATCAAAGAGGTAATGGCATACTATCTCAGCTGAATCCTCTATATACACCATAACACAATGCTATATTTGAAAGGAAAAATCATACCATATTAGACATGGGTCAATCTATGATAAGATTTGCAAAGTTGCCTAGATTATTTTGGAGCTATGCACTAAAAATTACTAGTTATCTTTTAAATAGAGTTTTATCAAAATCAATTGATGTTACCCCATATGAGATGTCATGAAATAAGAAACTAATTCTTTTTACATTTGAAAGTGTGGGGTTGCCTGTTTATATGAAAAGAATTGAAATCTAACTAGTGCTTATTTGTGGGATACCCTAAGGAGATACTTGGATATTATTTTTACAATGCATTAGAATAATAGGTGTTTGTTTCATAGCATGCTATCTTTATAGAGAAAGAGTTTTTCTTAAGGGAAGATAGTAGAAGTAAAATTAAACTTGATGAAGTTCATGATCCATAAATAAAAGTAGATTAACTAATTGATTATGAGTCTATTACACATATTGATTATTGTAATATCACAACCAATGGAAAGACAAGTTTTTAAACATTCCATTAGGGCTCACATAGCTTTTAAGAGATATTGATTTCTCATAGATGAGAAAATTAATGTGACCATAGTAAAAGAGGATGAGTTATTAAACTATGAAGTGGATTTAAAGGGTTTAGAATAAGAATTATGGTTAAAGGCCATGAAATCCGAAATGGATTACATTTATGACAACCAAGTATAGACTTTGGTTGATGCCCCTTAAGGGATTAAACCCACTAAGTGTAAATGGATCTTCAAGAATAAGACAATTATGAACAGTAAGGTTGTTACCCATAAAGCAAGTTTAGTTGTAATGGGTTATCATTCAAGGTAAGGAATTGACTTTGATGAAACATTTTCACTAATAGCCACGCTTAAATCCATAAGGATTCTTCTTGCTAATACAACTAATTATGATTATGAGATATGACAAATAGATGTGAAGATAGCTTTCTTTAATGGAAATATATTAAAAGAGGTGTACATGACATATAGGTTGCAAGCTTTAAAAGTTTATTTACAAACTAAAGCAAACATCAAGGAGCTAGAACATCCTATTTGATGAGACAATTAAATAGTTTGGTTTCTCACAAAATTCAATAAACCATGTGTTTGCAAAAAGGATAATAGGAGTGCAGTTGTTCTCATAGTATTATATGTGGATGGCATACTAATATGGGAAATGATGTCTTTATATTGCAATTAGTTAAGATTTGGCTATCTAAGAAATTCTTCATGAAAGACTTTAGTGAAGCAACCTATATATTGTAGATTTAGATCTATATAGATAGATATGAGAGATTGATTTATCTTTTATAGTCTATATACATATACAAGATTCTAAAGAGGCTTAGCATGGATCTCTCAAAGAAAGGATTCAATCTAGGGACTCATGGAAAAATCCTTTCTATGTTTATAAGTCCTAAAAAACAAAAGGGGATAGTGCACATGAGTAAAATCCAATATACCTATGCTATAGGATATATAATGTATGCAATGTTATGTACTAGACCTAGTATAGCATTTGCTCTTAGTGTCATGAGCAAATTCCAATCCAACTATAAAGAGGAAAATTAAGTGGTTGTCATTAACATGCTTAAGTACTTAAAAAGAAATTGGGATTTATTCTTAGTATACAGAGAAAGAGATTTGTTAATATATGTGTATATAGTTGCCCACTTTTAGTTTGATAAAGACAATTACAAATCTTAGTAAGGTTTTGTATACTTTTTTACAAGAGGTGTAGTTAGTGGGAAGAGTTCCAAATAGGATACAACTACAAACTAAACAACTAAGGTAGAGTACATTAAAACTTCCAATGTAGCTAAGGAAGCAGTACGGATTAAGAAGTTCATTATTAAACTAAGAGTGGTACCAACAATTGATGACTATATACCTTTATATTGTGACAACAATAGGGCTATTGCACAAGCTCAAGAACTGGGGTCTCATTAATGTTTTAAGCATGTACTCAGGCATTACCATATAATTTATAGAGATAGTACCAAGGCAAGATGTAAAGATTGAAAGAGTCCCCATTGATCAAAACATTGCTAACCTCTGTTTAAATAATATGGGTATTAGATACATAGGTCATTATCTCTAGTGCAAGTGAGAGATTGTTAGATGCATGCACTAGAGCTCATATGTAATGGGGATATTTTGTGTACATAGTAAACATTTGTTTATAATAAAGGTAGTCTTTATCACAATAGTACTTATTTTCATTCATTGTTGTGATATGATCTTAAACTATGTAATAAAGTCCCTTGTATATTCATATTGTAGAGGAGATTATTAAGTGTTCATAATGTGAGATTATTATTTCATGCAAATGTGAAATACCAAAACTATCCCTAGTCATAGTATTAATAAGATATAACATTTTTAATATGGATAAACTAGCATATGTCATGCTCTTTGACCTAGTAAAACAGTAGTTCTCACAAGCTAAAAGCATGATAATGCTTAGAGATAACATATGGATGCTTGTTTGAGAAACAAGTTTATTGACCTAACATGAGATGTTCACATGGACACATAATCTTTTGTGGGTGAAACTATCTCATTATATTAGTTGTGTATCTATCTTTTGAAATGAGATCACTAATGTTATTTTATGTATTAAAAACTATACTTTGACTCTGGTACTTTTATATCACATTGATGTATACTAGCTAGGTGATTAGGTATAGGTTAAGATACTTGAAGGTAGTTGAGTGATCAATATAGCATTCACCACCTCATACTATAATGGGAAGTTTATCTCTCCATTCTAATATGCCTCTATTTCGATAATCTTTGGCTAAAGTGAAATGTAACTATGAATGAGATTTGCAAGGGTATTCTTTTAATAAAGGAACGAATATTAAAACCAACATGTTTAGGGTTTAATTAGACATAATTGATTAAGCATTGAGTTGACACAAGTTAATACTCAAACCTAAGTGAAATAAAGTATAATAAAAAGACAAATTGCACAGTAACTTTATATGCAATGGTTAAATCAAACAACTTGACTTTTTCACATTTTGGTATTTCTTATGCTTAGATAAAAACCTTTAATGTCTTTTATAATAGTCAATTTATTAATAGTATTTAATAATTACTTAATTTGATTAAATCATAGAATCCTAGTTCTACTAGGATTTTGATTCACTACTATATAGCTAATATGCTACAACTAATAAAAGCAAATTAATGAAGTAAAATTACAAAGTATTCAATGATATAGAATATCATTAACTAAAAAGAAATAAATTAGAAGGCATGTTAGGCTTGGAGCCTAAGAGAAATGCTTAAAACATTTTTTAAATGTTAGTAAAATGTTTTAAGCAACTAGGTTAGAATTTAGCCTTTTAATTAATTGCTTAAAAGCTCATATTTTTGTTCAGCCTTTTAAGGGCTTAAGGGTTGGAAAATCTAACCAAGGGGTAAATAAAAAGGGGTATAAAATCGTTATGAAGTCATTCACAGGAAGAGAGACACAATGAAGGGAATAATTCTCTACTATTATAGTAAATTAACCTTCTTCTAAGCCTTCTCCATGTTATTTCCTCTTGAATTTTATTTTTTATTAGGACTCAGAAAAAAATTCACTCATGCACCTCTTGGTGAGTTCTCATCAAATTTGCTACTAGTGTGGATACCATAAAGGTGCTCCCAAGAGGATTGCTATAGTTTATGATAACTAGGTGAGGTGAAAAGTTACAAATTGGAATTGCATAGAGAATATACCATAAATTTTTATTCAGTGATTTCTTTAATTTTTGTTTTCCAATTTTTTGATACTTCAACCTTTGCTAAGGTTCCATGTATGTTTAATTTCTATTGCTTATAAGTCCATGGGAACAATTGGAATGGTTTATCCTATTATGTGTCTTTATCAAGCAAGTGTTTATGAAGGTTTTATGATAAACATGTTTGTGTATATGTTGATGTAAAGTTTTACGTAACAAGGATATAAAGAAGTTTATTTTTGATTATGTGTCATCCTCCATCAAATTTTAAAAGTGGGTTGAGTAAGGGGCATTACAATATTAACAGAAGGTTTTTAAGTCTTAGTATTAATTAAGGGATTTCTTTCTTTTAAGACCAGTTATACATATGTTGTGTGCTTCGGTATGCTTATGCAAAGGGAATTCTCATGCTTTGGCATGTGCATACATATTGAATCATATTAAATCATACATATGCTATTTAATCATATTAAAAGTATGACATAGTTATAGACTTTTACTACATTGAATTGTAATGCCAAAAGAAATAAATTTAGGCAAACCCAATGTAGTATACATGAATTATAAACCCAATAAAGAAATGATTAAATTAATTATAACTATTTCTTCAACTAGTCCTTCTTAGTTGACCTTTTTTGCCATTTGCTCCTTTGCATTCTTCTTCCTATTCTAACCCTATATAATCTAATTACATTATAAAGTTATTCAAAAGACCTCATATTATATGTTAGGGGAATTAGATGAGAAGAGAAATAAAACAAAAATGAGAGAAAAAGCTGGGACACGCAGGCCTAATTTACAAAGAAAAAAATTCATGCAATCATGATCAATCAAATCAATCATTGTCCATAACAAGTCTTCACACCAAACATACACTCTTAGCATGTATATCTATTACATCACTTACATTAAAACTTGAAAAATCAATTACAGTTGATTAGAAGTATCATAACTTCTTACAAACTAGTTAGATTCGTAATCTTAATCAATTTGCTTACACATGCTTGTAATGTTGAGGTTTAATGAAATTAAAGATGCAATTTAAATATTTAATGACATTAAAATGTTGAATTATATTACTCCAATTATAAGAGTTCCTATCAAAGTAGAATTCCAAAACAAATCAAACATTACAACCATTATCATTTAGTTATAACATTCCAAATTAAATGAAAATTTTGTTTGGCTTTGTCCTTCTTGTCCTAATCCAATTAGACAACATTGTCCATTTTAGATTAAAACAAAACTTTATCTTTATCTTAATTTAAAGTTCTAATTGAATTTAAATTTCAAATTAAATAAGATTAGAGTCCAAATCCTTTTAAGAATCTTATTCCAAGTAAAATTCAATTATCATCTAAAAAAAATCATCTAATCCAAAATTTAATTGAATTTCTCAACTTTCATTTAATTTAATTAAAATGAAGAAGAAAATTATCATATATTTCTAAAATAAAAATACAACAAAATTTTATTTTAATTTTAATTAAAAATTATTAAATGTTAAATCACTAAGAATCAAATTCAAAGTGAACCTATAAACAATGGGTTTCAGGGGCATCTAGGTCGGTTTGCTTAATAGTGATAAAAAGGACAAAAATCCAAAAAATGCTTATTTTCACTGTTTTGCCCATAACAGCCGTTTGGCCCTTAGAAATCGCTGTTTTGCCAGTTATTGAGCCCAAAATGCTAGTTTTCATCTTGAAAATGCCCATTTTGTGCCTCGAGTTCATGCATAAAACTAATTGGGTCATTTTGAGCTAAGGTTAGTCAATTTGATACCATATTTTGGATTTTTTTTAAGATTCAAGCATCGTTTTTCAATTCAACCTAAGATCTTTCTTAAGGCATATATATCAGTGTGTTGATCGACCCATTTTCCATCCATTTTTCATTTTTCTCTTTTGCATTTTATCCATCTCTTAGTTATATTTGGTAAATTATTTGTGCCATATTTTTGTATTTGTGAGATTGCTTGCTTTCCTTTAATTATTGTCTATCTTTTCATTTTTGATTCACATCAAAAATATTATTTTTAGTTGTTTAGGTTGATATTATTTTTCTTTTCGTATTATCCATCTACCAGTTAGATGTGATAATTTATTTATGTGATATTCTATATTTAATTGCACTTGTTTATTTTCAATTAATTCTATTTTTTTTCTATTTTTCATTCGCATGCTAATATATTGTTTCTATTGCTGCTATGTGAGTAATCTAATTATTTGGGGATTGATTATTGTTATTTTTGCCTATTATTTGGTGGATTGTATTTTATGCATTCGAAAAATGTAATTTTTTTTATTCAATTAGATTGTATTTTAAGTAATTGCCTTGTATTTTATTTTTCGATCAAATTATTTCCTTGTATATTTCATGAATGCTATAATAAATTGGGATAATGACTTTTCATGTGAATGGAAAAATAACTAAAGTATTTTTATTTAATTAATTGGTGTTTTATTAATAAATAGGTTTGATTTTTCTTAATAAAAGTCATAATCAATTTATTTTCTAAAAATTAACATGTGAGAACCAAACTTCTCTAATTAAATCCATTAACCAATTTCTTTATGACACCTCTAATTTCATTCCCGAAATATTCCACGAGCAACGAATTTGGTAGAAAAATGGTTTTACACGTTAAAAAGACATAACAGTTAAAATCATATTTGCACCTAATAAATTGGTGTTTTGTTAATAAAATAAATTCTGATTCTTTCTCAATAAAATTTACAACAATAAAATTCATTTTTCCAAATTGACGTTTTAGAATGAAAGTTCTCAAACTATTCTTCCAAATAAAAGTTATTACAATAAAATTCATTTTTCCAAATGGACCTTTGAGAACCAAAGTTCTCAAACCATTCTTTAAAATAAAAATTATTTCAATGAAATCCATTTTCTATAATTGGCATGTAAGAACCAAAGTTCTCAAAATAATCAATTGTTTGATTTCATGTATATTATTTTGATTCTAAGCACCTATTTATTTTTTTATAAATTTATTCTATAACTTCTTCTATGTGAATGTGTGGTTTACTTTAATTATAAAATATTGCTTAAGAAAAGGAATAACATCATAAATTTAAAACGAATTTATGTATTAATTTGAGGTAGAAATAAAGTAGGGTTCTGAACCGCTCTAGTTTTGGCCCTACAAGGTATTTCCTGACTCTATCGGGTGGCGACACCTACCGTGTGATGCCCAACTTGCACCTTCTAAGGTAATAAAAAAGGGGTGACCTTTGATTCCTTTAGCTTCCTTCTCATCTTTCGAGACTTAAGGTGTGAGGCCTAAGTTGAGTTTTTGGCTGCTTTAGTTTGAACATTCTTAGGAAAGAAAAAGGGATATGAACACATATATTATAATTTATCATGGCATTAACACTTAAAAAGTTAATATTTTCTATTTAGTGACAACTTTGGTTCAGGTACTGGTCAATTTGACAGTTATAGGTCATTTCGACCACTTTTAAATTCAATTTCTTGGACAATTTGAAGTCCAAATTTAACATAATTTTTAACATCTTTTTAAGCATATTTCTAGGCACAAAGCCAAACATAACTGGGCTAATTCTAAGGCCAAAACATAAGCACTAATGCCATTAATGCAAGGGTCTCAAATCTAGCCTTAAGGACACAAAGAAATAATGCAATCACATAACATTTTTAAAGCTAATTTTTAAGTCTATATTCTAGGCGTTGGCCACAAGTTTTGGTTCACCTCTTTTTTTTTCCCTTTTAAGTATATTTTCAAAGTTTATGCTAGTTTACAATATGCCACTATCATTGTCCAATATCAAGATCCTTTCCTAAGGCAATGGTTAACACCATTGTAGACACATTGTTTAGTCAAGGTTCATAGCCCTCTAAGGCATATATACATATCTCTCACTTATAATTCATAGCCTTAGTAGGCAATGCTACTAGCCATCCACCTTACTTAGTTGTTAGTCCAATTTTAAGATCATTCTCAAGTGATCTTTCATATTATTTTTTCACTAGATTTCAATGCTACTTTTAGAGTATACCTCAGCTATATACATGCGTCCAATAAGTTAGTTAGTTATACTTTTATGCTCATGCTCTAGTGTACATACTTTTATCCACATTTCATGTATTATATCACACATTTACCATTAGGCTAGCTATCGGGTACAACTAATCATTTATCACAGCCATGTATTTTCCTTAGTACTTGTCATACAATCACCCATTTATCCATAGCATAAGTATATTTACACATGTACCTTTACATTTTCATGCCATATACCATAGCAAAGGCCCATTTTAGGTCTCGGCCATACCTAACTTTCCATGCAAAACTTTT
>CANXYI011163572.1:0-13420 GCA_948208565.1 Hura crepitans
AATAGAAACTCTAAAATGTATATTGGTTTTTTATAATATATGGCCAGGAAGGAGTAAGGATATGCGGGCCAAACGTAGTACATGATGCGATAAAGAAATTTCAGCAAGATAGCAATGATATGGTAATTTATTATAAATTTATTTTATCTAATTAGTCCAACCTGCTTCAACAGTAAATTCCGATATGGTAGAATTTAAGGATGACTTGAATTCCTGTGACAGAAAAGAAAATTATCTTGCGCGTAACTCAAGATCGGAACTCAATAAAAATTTAGCAACATAATCTTAGTGTAAAAAGTAAGAATAATAAATAATCTTTTTATAGCGATATTTTTTTATTAAAGGAAGTTACTTCACATATATAATCGTGAATAATAGCGCTATTAAAATTTAAAATTCACAGCAATTAATGAAGGATCATTTTTAATAACTATTTGAATAATATCTATTTAATATATAAAATATTAATTAAATTTATAATATATTAATAAAATATATTAAAATAAATAATAAATTTTAATTAATTAAATATATGATACTATCTATATCAATACATTCTGAAATTGTAAAAACATTATGGTAATAATGTAGTATCTAAAAAATTATTTTTTATAACTTAATCATTAAATTATACAAAATAATTTGAGGTGATCATATTCAATTTAAAATAAATTTAATATTTAAATTCGACTCACTATCTATAAAATAAGTGGAAAAATTTTTTAAAGATGAAATTAAAATTTGCATGGCAACTTGTAATTCCTCGCTCGTCAAGAGCCCCTTGAAATGCATGTAGGACCATCCTTGGACAGACAGGGGTTGGGGAGATAGACTAGGGTTGCATTGTTGACCAAAATTTAGAATGAAGGCGCAATTTAGACGCGTAATTTGACTAATTTTCTTAAGGTCTAAAAAGGAATCTACGGGTCCCACTGATAATGAAAATAAAGTAAGAAAGACAAAAGGATGTTGGGTTGCAAAATGCTACCATATGGCTTACTTATATTTTTTACCCATTAAATTAAAGTAAAATTAATATTTATTTAAAAATGATAAAATAGATTGATTAATAGTTCTATCTATTTAGATTAATTTATGAATCAATGCATAATTTTTTTAAAATATTAAAGTGAATATAATAATTTTTAATAAAGATTAATACTGTAATATTTCAAGTAATATTTTACCTGGTATCTACCTCATTATTGAGGATGTTGGAGTTGTCGTGCTGTGATTTAATAGGTTATAAATTTAAAACTTTAAAAATAAAAGCAATTAAAAAATTAAATGAATTAAATAAATCAAATTTATGACTATTCATTTAAGTTAATTTATAATTCAATTCATAAATTTTGTAAATTACTGTATTGAACATGTAATTTTTAATAAGGATTAAATATAGAATTTTACAGATAAAATTTTATCAGTCGATGGGAGAGACCATCCTTACTTACGAGGACCTCAGAATCTTTGTTTCGAACTCTCCTAGCATAGACGCTACTCTCTAATTTTGAAATTCAATATATTTAAAAATTAATCTTTTTTTTTTCGATGAATTTGAACGCACATGACAAAGACCCTTATTTTACGGAATCAATGATATCATTCAAGACCTATTTGACGATCACAGAATCTATTTACTATTAATTGTAAAAAAAAAAAAATGAAAGCTAATTATTAAAATTAATTTTTATAATTTTTCTTTACAAAAAGCTTTAAATAAATTCAAAAACTAGAATTATAATTGATAAGGCACTAACTTATCATGTCCATCTAGCTAGTCCATAAGACCCACATGGCCACTGGGCTTGAGCCCGTTCAGTGACGTCTGTACACATGACAGACATCCTTCTAATCGCGGGCCGTTCATTTGCCACCAGGAGTCCAATAAATAGGAGTATTTACTACGCTCTAAGGTAAGTGCTCTCTAGCACTAATGTCATTTTGTTGAATTTTCCCCAGATCTTGACTTAAGCTTTCGAAGTGCTTTTCCCGGGCACTACTCCCAGGGTAGTGTTTTCTTTGTAGGCTCACTTGCAATTACTCGCGCGATTCAAGATATTCCCGTTTACACCTAATCAGGTCTTACCATTTGGTGCTTTCATTGAGAGCTGACAAGGCAGAATCTTTGGAATATCCCCCATCCCAAGGAAATAACATAAGCAGAACGCCGGTTGTCCTGAGGATAAACATATTCGATGAAGAGTCAAATAGGGAAGCACCCGCAAAAGGAAACTCGGTTACCTTGGAAGCAATGCAATGGCTCTTTCAAGGTTTTTGAGAACACATTAAGTCGGAGTCGCTTACAGAGTTGAGGCCACAAGCAAACGTTGTAGGTGATTGTGACGCAACTTCTGAAGCCAAAAGATAGGAAGGTGAAAGGTTGATCCGAAAGACAAAATGCAAAAAATTCAAGTCTACCTACCATTCCTCTCCCTCAGAGAGCGACGACTCTAGAATCATTAAGTCTAAAAGGACTTGCAGGGACAAAACACGGAGTAAGCGTGTCAAAGTTCCTATTTTGGAAAAAGCTTTTAACGATTTGTTTATGTGTGCAATGAAAAAGTACAAGCTGGGACATCCTAAGAAACCCGATTACGAAGGCAACACAGACTCACCTTTCACGCATCAAATTCGAGAAGTATATTTCCTTCGACGCTTCAAAGAGGTTAAAATGAAGAAGTACAAAAGTAGATCGGACCCGAGGAAACACCTTGTTGAATACCGTACACTCATTCATATGCAGACCTTTGAGGATGCACTTGTCTGCAAAGCTTTCCATTCCACCTTGACAAATGACACTTTGGACTGGTTCCACAATTTACCTTCGGAATTAGTGTTCTTCTTTAAGCAATTGTCAGAATTGTTCAAAATTAGGTTCGTCATACAAATGCGAACCAAAAATACTATCACTGACTTTGTAGGGCATTATACAAGGTGAAGACAAAAGCTTAGGAGACTTCATCAAAAGATTCTAGAAAGTAGCTTCAGACATTCAAAATTTACACAGTGAGGTGGCAACTATCACAATGAGTAACAATGTTAGAAATACATGGCTATACAACTCTTTTATGACAGACCGTCTTGTGGATTTAGGGGAATTGATGGACAAAATGAAATCATTCATTGCCCTTGACAATGCAAGTTAGGCAAACGGCTGGTATAACCCAGATTTGCATATTGGTCAGGGATGTAATTCCCTCTAATCAGAGTGAAGAGCTGCGCGCCACCTTCTATCTAAGCTATCAGACAAGAAGCTCTCCCCTAAGAGTTATTCCCCTTGAGAGAGAAAGGAAGGAAAAATCCAAGGAGATATTAAAAAGACAAGCTTCACTCTTAAATGCCGCCTCACATAGAATCTTGATATGGATCAAAGAGAACTATGGCAGGGTAAACTAGCCAAAGAAAATGGACAAACATACTCTTATGAGGAGGGACAAGGGTAAATATTATGAGTTCCACAAAGATGTAGGACATAATGCAGACAAGTGCAGGGCATTGAAAGACAAGATAAAGAGACTCATCAAAAAGGGATCATTAAAAATATTCTTAGATACAGGCAAATCCAAGAAATAAGAGTCCTCCTTGACAGAGTCTAGCCATTCAGATTCGAAGGAAGAAAGAAGGCAACCAAAGACAGCCAAGGTGTGCCAAAGAGTAGGAGTAATTTAGATGATAGCCGGTGATTCATCATATTGCAACTCCCATTCCAAAAGAAAGCGGGGGATGAAGGGAGTATATTTTTTCGCAGGCTCGAAAGTGCTCCCACTTATTTTTATTTCTACGAAGGATGCACAGGATATCAGAGTCCCTCGTGAGGATGCCTTTGCAATCCAAGGGTACATTGCTAACTTCTAGTAAAAAGAATACTCGTGGATAATGGCAGCACCATTAATCTGTTGACTTTAGAGGATCTAAAACAAATCAGGACGTCGTTGATAGGTATTAGAAATGCTTACATCCCAGTCATCGGTTTGGCAGACCTTTATATAGAATTGGGGGATGAAGAGACCTCTTATGTAAGTAAGTGCACTTTCATGATAATGGATATTCCATTCTCCTACAATGCTATCCTTGGTGGGCCAATGTTATTCGAATCATGAGCTATCACCAACATCAAATTCCTCATTATGAAGATCCCCACTCAGGAAGGAGTTGCAATAATACGAGGCAACCAAAAAGCTACCACGGAAGTTTACGTAGCCACTGTGAAAGAATCACAGCTTCAAAAGCTTGTGCTAATCGATAAAGCTGAGAGTGATAAAGATGACTCCAGGCATAGTTCGATAGAAAAGTTATTCAAGAGGCAGGTAGCTCCCGAAAGAGAGGTCGTGATAGGTAGTGAATTACCAAAAGTGGATAAGAAGGAAATTCTTCAAGTTCTATGCATTAACCAACAAATTTTTGCTTAGTCCTAGGCCAAGATAACAAGGATTAACCCAAAAGTGATATCACATAGACTCCAAGTTAACCCAACTTGGGGGTGAGGCTAGCCATGCAAAAGTTTCGATGCTATCCCCCAGACAACCTAAAAGTCATATCTGAAGAGACATAAAGGTTGTTAGATGTCTGTGCAATTCATGAGGTCTCATATCCCAAATAATTGGCTAACGTTGTCTTAGTGAAAAAGAAAAATGGGAAGACATGGATGTGTGTCGAATTCACTAACTTAAATAAAGCCTAACCAAAAAATAATTATCCCCTACCTCATATTGATCGGTTGATCAATTCCACAGCAAAATATGCAGTCTATTCCTTCCTCAACACTTATTCCGGGTATCATCAGATACCCATGCACTAGCATGATCAGGAAAAGACTAGCTTTATCACACATGAGGGGATGTTTTGTTATAACATCATGCTGTTTAGATTGAAGAATGCAGGAGCCACATACCATAGGCTTATGAATAAAATGTTCAAAGATTTGCTCGGGAAGTTGGTGAAAGTCTATGTTGATGATATGATAGTCAAAAGGAAATCAGTATAAAGCCACGTGTCAAACCTACCAGAAGTGTTTGACATACTTAACTGATATAAAATGAAGCTAAACCCGGAGAAATGCACGTTCAGGGTACACTCTAGTAAATTCCTGGGATATATGGTATCTTAAAGAGGTATAGAGGCTAACCCAAAGAAAATCTAGGAAATTTTAGATATGTTGCCCCTAAAGAGTATAAGAGACGTCCAAAAACTCAATGGTAGAATTACAACACTGGGAAGATTCATTCCCCATTCAGCTAAAAAGTGCTTGCCTTTCTTTTAACTCCTGCACAAAGGGCAAGGCTTTGAATAGAATGAAGAGTGTCAGAAAGCTTTCAAAGAATTGAAAACCTCCCTGATGAAACTGCCTTATTGACCAAGTTGGATGAGGGTGAGGATTTGTTCCTATACCTGTCAACCTTTAACCAAACAGTAGCGGTCGTTTTTGTCAAAGACGTTCATAAACCATAGAAACCAATTTATTATATCAGCTAAGTACTGTGTGGCGTAGACGCGAGGAGAAGTCCAATCGAGAAGATCCTGCTAGCATTGATGATGGCAGTGGCCAAGCTAAGGCACTACTTCTAATCCCACAAGGTGACTATCCGGACTAATCAACCACTGAGGAAACTTCTATAATGCCCAGACGTTGAAGGTAGGCTGGTGAAATGGGCTATTAACCTTTAGTCCTATGATATCATATTCAAATCTAGGATAGCCATAAAGGCCCAAGCCCTTGCATATTTCATTGTGGAGTTCAGTGATATAGATATAAGTATGCATCCATATACCAAAAACCTGAAAACATGAAAGCTACTAGTAGATGGTGCATCCCAAAAGGCCAGGGCAAGTGCAGGAATTATTCTACGTGGTTCGAGGGGTATTCTTATAGAATATGCTCTGAGACTGTGCTTCAATGCTTCAAACAATGTCGTAGAATATGAAGCTTTGTTAGCTGATTTAAGGTTAGCAAAGGAAATCAAGCTAGAATCCTTATTGATTAAAAGTGACTCTCAACTGGTCACCTAGCAGGTTATAGGACGCTTCAAAGCCAAAGAAGCACACTTAAAGAAATATTTAGAAAGACCAAAGAAGTTATTGCAAAACCTAGAAAATGTAAGTACTGAATGGGAGGTGAGAAAGATACCTAGAGAAGATAACGTGGAGGCAGACGCTTTAGCCAAATTTTTCATCACAAAAAGGTCAGAGGTCTCAAAGCAACTCATGATTGAAGAGAAAGTCAAACCCTTGATTCAGGAGGAAGAGGTAATGGTCACCGAGGTGAAGGAAACATGGTATAGCCCAATTGTCGATTTCATCTAATCAGGCATATTATCGCAAAATGAAATAGATGTAAGGAGAATACCCAGAAAGTTGCTTGAATACTCTATAATTGATATAAGACTATATAAGAAGGCTAATACCCATCTGTGGATTAAATGCATAACTCCCAAAGAAGGGAACTATGTGATTAGAGAGATACATGAAGGAATATGCAGGGCTTATGAGACAACATGGACAGTAACAAGGAAAGTCATGCACTCCAACTGCTATTGGCCCTCTATCTTGAAAGATGCTAAGGAAGTAATCAAAAGATGCCCATAGTGCCAGATTCATGATAAAATAATCAGGAAGTTGGGCACAAATCAATAATCTATTAGACTAGCATGGCCGTTTGATCAATGGGGGATGGATATTCTAGGAACTTTTCCTCAGGCATACGATAACTGAAATTTTTAATCATCACCGTAGATCACTTTACAAAGTGGATCAAGGCCGAACCAGTGGCTACCATCACAACTGCTTAGATATAATAGTTTGTATAAAAAAAATATTATCTGCAGGTTTGGGTTACCTATAATACTCATTATAGATAATGGCAAATAGTTTGACTACTCAACATTCAAGGAATTCTGTAAAGGTCTGAATATTTAATTAAGGTTCACTTCGATGCCCTATTCCCAGTCAAACAGAATGACGGAAGTGTCCAACCGAACCATCTTGGATAGCTTGAAAAAGAGGCTATAAGAAGCCGAAGGCCGCTAATCAAAAGAATTGAATAATTTATTATAGGCATACCGAATGACTCTTAGGGCCACCACTGGTGAGACGCCTTACTCCCTCACCTTCGACTCAAAGGCAGTGATCCCAGCGGAAATCGGTATACCCTCTCATAGGATAGAAACATTTAGCCATAAAGGTAATCGTGAAAAAAAAGGCTTAAATTAGACCTCTTAAAAGAAAAGTGGGAAGAAGCTTTAATTAAAATAGCAGTGTGTAAACAAATAATGACCAGATATTTCAATTCCAAAGTCAAACATAGAGAATTCAACATTGGAGACAAAGTATTAAGAAGAGCCAATCTGGCCAAAGGAAGTGCAAGAGTCGGGAAGCTAATGCCTAACTGGGAGGGGCCATACCGGGTATTCGAGATTGTATGTCCCCGAACCTATAAGATCTAGACGTCGGATGGGCACGTTGTCCCGAGAACATGGAATGTTGAAAATCTTAAAAAATATTTTGTATAATTGCCATTAGGAACCCCTCCTTAAGGCGATCAAGATTAAAAAAATGTATTCTTTTAGTTTCAATCCACTTTGGTGACATAGAACCATTTAATAACCTGCAAGCAATTGGCTTCAATGAGGGGAATTATTTAAAATATGTGCCAGTTAAAAATGCTAAGGCAAAAAATGTTAAGGAAAAAGCATTCCACGCTATCCCCTTAAAAGACTATCAAAAAGAAACAACACAGAGAATAAAGAAAAGGGAAAGAACAAATAAACAAAGTATGTATTTTATTGATATCGGAATAATTACACCATGTACAAGAGTACATCTTTAGGCTATAGCTAATCAATCTGAAGGGTGTAAGGATGGCCCTCTGGTGTCCCAGTAAAAGGTGTTAGCGGCAAAGGAGTTTGTACCTCAAGCGCGCCCTCATACTAGGCATTGCCAGGAGCATTACCATCAATGCCTTCCCTTTTACCCCTTTTAGCTGCTCTGTCCCCTTCTTCATCTTTGTTGAGCAAGTTGTCCAAAAATTCCATATCGACGTCAGGGAAATAGTCACGAAGAGTGGCCCTAACTTTCCACTGATAGTCTTCGATTTGGCCCTCTACCTCCTCGAAGATCTCATCTTCTTGATTTTTTAATGTGTTTTCATGTGTTGCTTGGGCCTCTTTAGACACCTTCTTCACTGCCTCATATTCCTTTCAAGCCTTTTTAAGTTGCTCGATAAGTTGTGCTATCTCCCGCTCTAAGGCTGTACACTTCTCGCGAAAGGAATTTTCTATCCCAGAGAAATGCCAGTTGGCTGATAATAGGGCCCTCGGGAATCATCAGCCTTTTTCTCAGCATTACAACATGCAATTGTGAGTTTGTTATACCATGACTCTAGTTAAAGGAGATGTTGCATACCTTGCAAGATAAAAATAATAATAAAATAAATGAGGAGAAAAGAAGAAGAATGAGAAAAAAATAGCGGGAACATCAAGATTACTTGTAAAAGATAACTCGCACCATAAATAACGAAACCATAGTGGTTCATGGACTTTATTTGGTCCATGTTGGTGGGGAATGTCAGATTCTTTGTGAGGTACTCAGCCATCGAGATGTTCTGCACAATTGCACTTTCTAGGCCGACATTATCCACTATTTTGCTCATAAAATCGGGCAAGCCAATGAGCCTTCTAAGCCCAAACTCTCCTATGCTACTACCAGGTAATAATTGGCGAAGATGATGACTGTTCGCTCGTTGGCGCGACCATTGTGGTATTTGCAGTACTACTCGCAGACGTCCCGGAGGGAGCACCCTCTAAAGAAGATTGGTCTCTTAATGTCAACACGTGGCACCTTTTACCCCCTTGGATGACCCTCACATATTCCTCACCTCTTAAGGTGCCCACGGTTATAGGAATAACTTTTTGACTTCTTCTCTGTGCAATATGCATCACTCTTCTATTGCGATCAGATCCTCTGGCCATTTCTAAAAAAGAAAAAACAATCAACAAAGGTTAATTAGCAAAACACCACAAAATGGTAAATGAAATATGCCGCATGAAATGCAAATGAATCAGGGGAAAAGCGAAAAATGAGGGAATAAGAGTCTAAATCTCACCCTCAATAGGAGGATTTTCATCCAGGGCTATTAGGAGAGTCTTCGTAGATGGAATCCCCCCACTCAATAAAAAATCTAAGTCCTCTACTTACATGGGAAAAATCACTTGCCTCCTCCCTTAGCATGTTGAACACAGAGGTTCGAACCTTTGAAAAGTTCCTCTATTATCTCCTACCACTGAGGAAATACCTATCCTTAAAACCTTGATTAGATCTTAAGAGGTCGTCGAATAGCGCCCTACCCGAGCGACTACTGAAAGTGATATAGGAACCCCTTCGCGTGAGATAAAAAAAGCACTAAAAGAGGTCTACAGAACAAGGGACATTATGTTGATGATATAATATTCGGAAAGATGAAAGGATAAGCCACCCGGTCAAACTTAGCTGACTGGGGCAAAAATTACATGCCTCCATTACACTCTTGTAAAAAGGAGCGAGAGGAAAATAGAGGCCCTATTCGAAAATTTTCTCAAAGAAAATAAAGAATTAGTTGTTAAAGGGACCCTAGTCAAAACCTATGTCCTTCGGGTAGGCGATCAAGGAAAAATTATTTAGGATGTTATATTTTCCCAAATGAAGCGAAGGTAGACGTTCGCTAACTTAGACAGATTTCCAGCCTAATCTCAATTTAGATAAGGTGAGATCACCCTAGAAATCTCCCTAAAAGAGGGCAACATACTTAGGTGCGAGGACGACGAGCCTATCGACCCTAAAGTCTATTGTCCAGTGACCCCATTATCTAAAGATGTCAAAATCCTAGGGGGGGTCCTATGTGGTGCACCAACAACGCCAGTCCCAACCCCCATAGGTAGCCCTTGGATGACACTAGCCAATGGATCTGAGTCAGTCCTAGAGGTAGAAGGGGAAAAAGGTGAAGAAAAAGTGTTGCCAGAAATAGTTAAGTCTACTTTGTGAGCTAACATGATTTTGCAAATAATGAATTGAAATAAAAAAAAAAAAAAAGGAAGGTGTGAACACTTACTTAATGAATTAGCAAAAGAAAATGTCTGGATTACAACAGGAAAGAGGAGACTACCACCGGCAAAAATGACAAGCAAAAGATGAGAGAGCTAGAACTTGGCAGTACGAAGTAAGTAAGGCCAACAATGAATCAACCAAAATGATACACCGGTTCCTTCAAATCAGTACTTATAATGATGAAAAGGTGTGGTTGACGATGGAAAGCTCAAAATGACCATTTAATGTCAGTCACTAGAAACGATGTGATAGGCACAGTTACTGAAGCGTCACATCACTTGGTAACACCACTAAAAAAATAATAATAACAATAATTAAAAAATAATAAAATAAAATACGAAAAACTATCAACCTCTTGGGAACCGTTACTCGATGCTATGTAGAAATGCCTCAACAGTATCTGGAAGGTCCCATTCCATACGGAAACTACCCAGCAACATCTAAACAAATCTAAACCATGCTTTAATACCCGATCGGTCTAAAGGGAGGGACAAATGATAAGGCACTAACTTATCCTGCCCACCTGGTTGGCCCATAAGGCCCACATGGCCACTGGGCTTGAGCTCATTCAGTCACGTCATACACGTAGCACACATCCCTCTAGTCGCGAGCCATCTATCTGCCACTAGGAATCCTATAAATAAGAGCATTTACTACGCTCTGAGGTAAGTGCTCTCCGACACTAATGTCAATCTACTAAAATTTCTCTAGATCTTAACTTAAGCTTTGGAGTGCTTCTCCTAGGCACACCCTGGATAGTATTTTTTTTACAGGCTCACTTATAATTACTCGGCGATCCATAATATTCCTGTTTACACCCGATCAAATCTTACCAATAATATACATCAAGACTATGATCATGGATCGCTATTCATAAACTAAAATTCATGGTTGCATAAAATTGATTGGTATTTGTAAATGCCATCTCTATCCATACTAACATAGATTGGTAGGCTAAATTATTCACATGCTTTTTTATGGAAGAAAAGTCAAAAAGAGAAAATGAAGGATTCGCTAAAATTTTTTAACATATTAAAATTAATATTTATTATTCAAATGTATCATAAAGATAAAAAATTTAAAATTAATATCTTATTTAAAATAATAAATATCAAATCATTTAAACAAATTAAATGTTGCTTTAACTCTTAACTTCTTTAATTAATCTTTCTTAAGAATTGAAAATTCTACAAGAGTAAATTCTTAAGCAATGACATCAATAAGAAAGAAGAGAACCATTCTTTGACTAAAAGGGTTAAGGAAAAAAAAAATTATCCTCCTATAATGCTCACTTTTTTTTTTTTTTGTTGATAATATTCCTAAATTTTCAAAGAAGTTAGCTCCATAAATTATAAAATTATTTTAATTGTTTTACTGATCTCATTTTATTATGCCTTTTTTCTTTGATTTATTTTTTCATGCGTAATTTAGTAATTGAGAGTATAATTATTTTTTTAATAAATTAAAAAATTCAATTTTTATCATGCCCCAAATTATATAATTATCAAAATATTATAAAAAAATATAGATTAATCTACTTTTCCTCTAGTAAAAAAGTTCTGTGTTAAACTAACTTTGAAATGTTAAGAATAGAAATAGCTACAAATTGGCACTCAAGAAGTATTAACAATTTATATGTATTTTTCATAATAATTAAATCACTAACGTTTTATTTTTTAATAATTTGAACTATCAGTTAAACTTTCCGTCAAAGATATCAAAAATATAAAATTCTTTAACGATGATAAAAATATTTATTGCTAAAACTTGAATTATTTAAAAAAATTATCTATTTTTATTTAATAAAAAAATATAATTTTAAATAATTAGCAACATACATATTAATTTTATTTTTTATAATATTAATTTCAATAGATAATATTTATATTTATACTTTTATTTTATTTTAAAATAATTAAGACAATGAAAGTGATAATATATTCTTATAAAATTAATAAAAAATTAATTCAAAAAGTTAAGAAATTTAAAATTAATATAATTTTATTTTTTATAAATTGAAATTATTTTAAAATAATAACAGTTATAATTTTTTAATTTAAATCATTATTTGATATTTAAAATTACGTAAAAATATAATATTACTTATTTTATCAAAATTTAATGTTACTGTATAGTCAACTTGCACAGAACTTTTGCTACTTATGTAGAACACGTGATAATATTAATAGCTTGATTTTTTTGACAAAAAACCGAGTATTGGACTTTTTGTCTTACTTCGAAAGAAAAAGGTCCCACATAAAGATTCCAAAAAAAGATATTCGCGTCTTCAAGACGTTGATTGATAGAAAAATAATTATATATCATAGCGTTGTATTAATAATTTAAATTTTATTATTTTATTTTATTAAAAATTAAATTAATTAAATAAATTATTTATTTTTATTTAATAATCAAATATCATTTGTAAATAATGAAAATATTTTTCATTATTTATTGTAATTAAAATTTAAATTATTTAAAAAAATCAACTATCTCTATTTAATAAACAAATATCATTTTAATTAATTTGCTTTCTTGGTAAACACTAATTTTCTTTTTTATAATGTTAATTTTAATATATAAGATTTATAATTTATTTATTTTTATTCTAAAATAATATAGATAATGATAATTTTTTTTTCAAATTTAATAAAAATTAATTAAAATAGTTAAAAATAATTAAATTTAATCTTACTTTATTTTTATAAATTTAAAAGGTTTTCTATAATAATAATAATAATAATAATAATAATAATAATAATTATTATTATTATTATTATTATTATTATTATAACCATAATAATAATTAGATCTTATAAGAATCGGTCAAATCTAAATATTTTTTTCAAATCTAAACTTGCTTAATTCAACTAGATACAAATTAAGTTCGTGTTGAGTGGTTGAGTAATTGAAAAAAAATGAAATAAAAGATTAATAACGTATTACAGTATTGAAAGATAAATAAATATAAAAAATATTATATGCCATGAAAAATTAATTAAATATAAAATTAATTTTAATTATTATGAATAAAAATAAGTGATTTTTAAATAATTATTTTTTAGTGATAAAAATAGCGATAAATATCTTTTTTACTATCATTAATAATAAGATTTTTTTATCATAAATAATAAAATTTTCAATTGAATATTTGAATTATTAAAATTTTAAATATTAATATCTTGATTATTATGAAATATGCAAAAAATTTATTAGCATTTAAATATATTAATAATTAATTCGTAGTTATTGAAAAAAAAAAAAAAAAGTGTTCAATATGTTGCACGTGGGTAGACTCCACAATAGCTTAAAGGTGGTGGGTGGGTGATCATAAATTGCAGTT
>CANXYI011163652.1:0-10263 GCA_948208565.1 Hura crepitans
GAGGATGATCTGGGTACTAACCTCAACGATTCGCCAAACAGTGAAGTTGATTTCAGATTCTGTGGATCAGTCTACACATTCATTTTCAGCTCATGTAAGAGAGAAGAGAAGGAGTTGAATAATTGAGATACCTTGGCACTGAAGGAGGAAGGAGAAGCTAGAGTTTTCGAATGCTGAGAAGAGGTAGCAGGCAACAGAACCCCACGAGCAGAGCAAACTATGCCAGTCTCCATTTGATTTAGCTTAATCAGCTGCTGACTGTGGAGATGTTTTTGATGCTTGGGCAAAGCTTCCCTTCAACTTGGAATTGGAGTGTGAGAGCAATGAAAGACTAGATAAGCAGTTAATGGTATGACAACACGTGGATGGGCGCTGAGTAGATAGAATGATGAAGTGGGAATATGGGTGAGGCTAATAGCCATCGCTCAAATATTTGTGGCTCTGCTCTTAGTTGAGGAGATATGGTAGCTGTTTGCAAAACTCTTTGCCATCTAATCTTGTCGTTTGTACCTTTAACGGCTTATGGACTGCACTACGTATGAGATGTGCAAATGCAGTTAGTAGCCAGCAGATGAACGGATATATATCCGAACTCATAATTCATTACCTTTAGAATGTGACATTTAAATACCAAATCTTCCACTAATAAAAATGAGACCAAATAATTTCTCAATACTAATTTCAGAACTAATGAAAATTTTACCATACATCAAACCCAGAATGGACTGCATGCTCAAGGTAAATATTATCATATACAAAATTTTAGCCCTCAATTCTTCTGAGGGCCTTTGATACAACGGCAATCTTGTATTTCCAAGATAATTCTCCTTTAAGGATCTTTTAGCCTGCTATATGGTGGTAGGAAATGAGATATTGACAAGTTCAAGTCAAAGAACATAAAAGCTTTTTTTTTTTTCAAAGGAAATATATCATGGCTGCTCCACCAGGACTAAGCATATCGCATGATACACGGTCATGGCCTGCGTGAGATTATCTGGCTGCTTTTATTGTGTCATTGTTTTGGCAACTCTTGACAACCACTTTATAATGCTCTTACCCCATTTACTATATTCATAGTGACGTTCACACTCTTGGCCAATTCAATGGCTGCTCCAACATAGGTATGGGGTGTCAATTTTAAAAGATACGCCTTTGATTCTTTTGGCAGTTCTAAGCCTTCAATGAATTCTCGTATACTTTCTCTAGTAACAGCTCTTCCCCTGGTTAGCTCTTTTAGCTTCTCATAGGGCTCTGGAACACCATATCGGCGCATTACCTACACATTATCAGTAAACAGTACATGTGTAAGGAGAAAAATTTCAGAAGCTCATGCTTCAGTATTTCTAAATGTAACATTGGACTGAATCGTAAAGAACTGATGACTTTACAAAAGAAGGAAATCAAAAAATGGAAGGGTACATACAGTTTGTATTGGTTCAGCAAGCACCTCCCATGATTGGTTCAACTCTTCACTCAAGCGACTTTCATTGACCTACATAATATACATGCAAGTGGATATAAATCAATCAAGATACCACAGAGATACTTGATCTGGCAGTTTCTCTGGAGTTCTACATATATGCAGCACTGAAATAACTGCTTTCACACCCATCACAGAAGACAAGAATCAAATACATATCAAATTGCATACCTGAAGCTTTCTGATTCCCTGCAGTGCACTTTTGTAGGCAAGAAGAGAATGCCCCAAGCCCTCACCCATATTCCTCAAAACAGTTGAATCAGTCAAGTCACGCTGGAAGTAGAATATATAGCAAAGAACATTATCGCCAATACAGAGAAACAACCAGTTTATAAATGAACAACACACACCATATATAAAAGGGGTTCATAACAGGAAATTGCGTGTATAAATAATATGGGTATTCAAAGCCAACACTACTGCTCTATTTTGGACTCTGTAAGCTATGGAGGAATAAAGGTAGAGATTTCAGCAGCTTTCTTTAGGTTGGTTTTCAACATGACTCTTTTAACTTGGAATATCACAGCCACGGCAACAATTAGGATAATATGCCAAGCAGGAATTGGACACAAACAAAAGGTTTAGAAGGAAATGGATTATGGCTTACCTGCCAACGTGAAATAGGTAACTTCTCGCTGAGATAAGATAAACTTGCATTGGCTTTACCAAGATTACCTTCACTATTTTCAAAATCAATTGGGTTTACTTTGTGAGGCATAGTTGAGGACCCAATCTCACCAGCCTTGGTTGTCTGCTTCAAAATAACAAAAAGTTAGCTTTCTAGGTTAGGGTAACTATTTAAAATTTGATAGCAGAAGACCCACCTGTTTGAAATATGATAAGGATATATAGCCCCATACATCTCTATCAAAATCAATTAAAATAGTATTAAATGCAACAATTGCATGAAAAAGTCTTGCCATGTAGTCGTGTGGCTCAATCTGCAGAACAAGGACCCATAGTGAGAATAATAAAAAAATGGCACTATCAAAATATCAAACATGAGAGAGGAAAAGAAGAAGTTTGCAAGGACTCTATCATGCAGTCATTCAAAGGCTCCAAGATACATTTCATATACCTTTATGATATGAAAGTACAATCTGATCTATCTAATAGAACATAATTAAAAAAAAAAAGTGCAAATGATTTTACCTGAGTAACATAGGGATTAAAACACAGTCCGAGCGATTCCACAAACTCTCTGGCAATCAGAGGCCAATTGACATCGGGGTATGCAGCAATATGTGCATTATAGTTTCCAACTGCACCAGCAAACTTCCCCTTTATCTTAACTTGAGAAATTTCAAGCCTTTGTTCGCTCAACCTGGCAGCAAAAACTGCCATTTCCTTTCCCAAAGTTGTAGGTGAAGCTGGCTAAAGAAAACAAGTTGGAAATCAATGACTAAAGAAGTTTCAAAAACAAACAATATTAAAAGATACAGCATATGGTATAAAATAAACCAACAATTAGACAGAAAAATTACGAATATAAAATAGGTTTTTCAAGTCAGCAATGCATTTTGCATTCTTCTCAAATGTTCAAAAATCAGAAATAACCTAACATTCAAATAATTCTTCCATCCAAGAGATAGCTTATTTACCTGTCCATGAGTGCGAGAAAGCATTGGAATGGAAGCATTTTCTTCAGCCATGTTGCATATTTCTTTGATCAAGTCATCCATTACAGGAAATATGACCTTGTTGATTGATTCCTTCAGCATCAATGCATGAGCCAGATTGTTGATATCCTCAGATGTGCAAGCAAAGTGGAAAAATTCAAGCACCTGCCATTTACGAGACAGAAAGACTTCTATTCAATCATAAAATTTCAAAATTTACGTTTTTGAACTAAATCAGATGGATAGAAGATAAATGCGTCCAGTGTATAAAGCAACTAATGCAATATATATTACCTTAGCAATCTCTGGATGTGACTGGCATTTCTTTTTCAAGAAGTATTCCACTGCTTTCACATCATGGTTTGTCACTTTCTCAATGTTCTTAACCTCCATGGCATCGTC
This sequence comes from Hura crepitans, assembly GCA_948208565.1. Taxonomy (NCBI): domain Eukaryota; kingdom Viridiplantae; phylum Streptophyta; class Magnoliopsida; order Malpighiales; family Euphorbiaceae; genus Hura; species Hura crepitans. The sequence continues at coordinate 3,502 of CANXYI011163652.1, forward strand.
CATGCTAAAACCATCAATCAATCCTTGCAAATAAGCCTGAGCTTCTTCACTAAAATTTGGGACCTCGGGAATTTCAAGAATTTGTGAAAGCTTCAGCAACCATTTCACCTGTAAGAGGGAACCTAAGTTTAACTACTGCTTTACTTTTGGGGCCCAAAAGGTACTAACATAATTAAAGGGGAGAAAACCAATTGTTAACTCATCCCAAGAATCCAAATAGAAAAAGATAAAATGCAATCAGCTTAGCAGCTAATATGATTTTTAATCTGATATGGCAAAACCCGCAACACCAAAGAGTTGCTCAAAGGATCACACATCCACCGTCCTTTGGATAATTGAACTCTAGATATTGGAACTCGTTGTCAACTAATTTTAGTCAAGTAAATGTTTTTGAATCTTTGATTGAAGTGCTAATGCACATTGGCACAAAAATCATGTTTTTGATCGAATTGCATGTTTTGATTGAAATACACAGGCAAGAAAATATAAAAATCAAATTTTCTTCACAACCCAATCAAACGGGCCAACTCACAACAAGATTAACGGCAACCATAATAACCTAGGAGGGTCTTAATATCAAGCCATAAATCAGCTAAATGCACCAAGCTTCCCCGGATAATAAGTTGTTAAATTCAAATTAAGCACCAAGCTAGCTAATTTTTCAATATGGGAGGCATCCCAAAACACAATCACAAGAAAAAATCCCAAAGAAGAATAATTAAAAACTTAAATGATAGTGGCACTGGCATTTCCAGTGGAAAAATTATAAATTACCTCGACAAGAACCCGATAATAGATTAGCCCATATTCACTCAAGTGCGGAGACAAGTCCTTAACTTTACTCCAATACCGGCCGTCCAGAGGCGACAACGCCGTCAAATTCGATAGCTCAAAATCGGAAGTAACCATCTTCACCAATCACAAAACCACCAATCAAAATTTAAACCCGCAGATAAAAATGTGAACTTCGACGATAAATAATTAGATACAGACCTTAGTAGTAGAGAGAGAGGTGTTCAGTATAGACTTGCAGGAAAAATCCCTGCGAGGGAATGGCGCAGAGAAGCTGAGAGAAGGAAGTGAAGGAGTAAAAAAGCTTGATTTTTCGATTCTGGTAGATGGGTAACATGAGAATTGGCTTATGCTATTCAAAGCCCTGGAAGAAGAAGAAGAGTAAAAAGCAGTGAACTCCATTGACGAGGGAAGAGCAGAACAGTGGCACCGAAGCTCTTCGCTCCACGTCCCCAATATAATATAAGCAAAACCTAATTTCCCTCCCGCTGTTTTTTTTTTCCCTCTCGCAGAAATTACTTGGATTAAGCTATCAGAATTGGGCTGATCTTTTTCATTTCTTGGGCTGATTGGGCTAATATCAATATTAATAACTAAATATATTAAAATTAACACAAAACTCCTAAGAATCTTAGAAAATTTAAGATAGAATAAAGAAAACAAGCAAGCTCTGGCCCAGGATAGCGATGGTGGCTTCTTGAGTTTAAACGAAACCCAAATCCCCAGCTGGACCAAAAAAATATCACAGTTGCTCTTTCTACGTTGTTATAGTCTTCTCGACATTTTCAAATTGGAAAAACAGGAAACTTCCTCAAAAAGAGACAACAAAGTCGATGGAGAAATAGTTCAGAAAAAGAAATGCAGTATAGCTCTTAGTAGTTTGTACATATATTCATTTCTAGCCCGTTCTCCATACATCAGCGCCTCTTTTCTCTTTTTTCTTTTTTCTTTTTTTCTCATGTTTTTCTCTTACATTTGTGTTAACATGTGCTGATTGATTGGTGACGGATCTTCAAACTTGATGAAATTCTCAATTTTTGAGCTAACCAGATGCATGTCTTGATAGATTGTTAGCTTCTTATATTAATGGACAGTAAAAGGTTTTAGGCCTAGATGGGTCGACTTTGACAAAGATTTAGTTTTTGTTGAAAGGTAGAATATTTAAATATCGGTAGATTAAACTGCAACTCCTGACGATGACTTACCTATTCTTATGTGTTTGAATGAATGTGATAGGCTAAAGACTGAGGAAATGTAGTGCTGATAATTGCTGGCTTGGTTGATGCGTCAGCTTGCAGGTTTTGAATTTTAATCTTATTAGAAAACGTTTTGAATTTAATCTTAAGCTTTAATTGCAGGTTTTTGTGAATAAGGACGAACCCATGTTCAAGTTGTTTATCTTTGAATTTAATCTTTATTTTGCAGGTTTTGGATTTAATCATTTGGAAGAGAAGTCAATATTTTTGTACCATTTTAGTTGAACTGGTAATTTGATTGCTAGGTAGACCAGAATAATGTCAGCATACGCCCATCAAATGGAGAGAGAGTTCTCTTCCCATAGTCTCTCAAGTAGAGGAGGCTCTGGTAAACAAACTTTCTTTTTTCACCATTTTTATATCGGTTGGTATGTGCAGTTCTGTTTGCAAACGAAGATCTAAACCATGGAAACTAAAAATCAATACTTACAAATGCAGATCAGTAGGAATGTAAGTTGAACAATAGCCAAGATTTATGAACTGAGGTTGAAAACTTGAAACTGTCTTGTTGAATCCATTCATCATGCTGTTGCTTTCACAAGTTCCTGTTTTTTATTCATATGCCAGATTAGTTGCAGCAAAGTTTGGTTCGTGGCTGTGGATGTAGTTTAACTCCATGGAAAATTTAGCTATTTTCGTTTTGCTCGCACCATGTGAAGTAGCAGCATGTGACTAATTAATGCTGTAAACTAAGACTCAAGAAAGTTTTGACATAAATCTGATAAAATAATAATCAGGATGTTTTTCTTTGGCACAGAAATGGGGAGCCGTTATGTGGTAGAGTCTGGGTTCTATATGACATCCTTTGCTGCAACAATCTTCATTGGTGCTCTTGTAACTGTTGCCCTTTTGTTCATCACCTCACTGATTGCTTTAGCTGTAATGTTACAATCTTGTCAGAATAGAAGTAGAGGAGTCATCGAGATCCAAAAACTAAATGATCATTACAGTTACTGCAAGATATTTGCCCTGCATTCTGAGATCAACAACATGGGGCCAGATAACTTTCCTTCATTCTGCAGGAATCTCGCTATTCAGCACATCCAAGAAGGTCTATACGAGAGAGATTTAAATAATACTATGCAGTTGATTTTGGAACATTTTGACTGTATTATGCCATCAAATGATGGTCTGGATGTGGTATTGATGGACATAGATGATGTTCTACCTTCAGATCCTCGTTACACCTATCCCCTTATGAACAGGTGATTTCCTGCATTTTTTTCCGTCTATTTATTTCCTGGCATTTTTAGCCAGAGTTATCGGCAGGGTTAACATACCTGATTCCTGACGAAATTTGCTTTTCAAGTCACCAACTTAGCTGGATTAGTATTACTTTCGCAAAAAAACTAATCCTATCAGTATGTCCATACAGATTAAATTGGTATGGCTGTAGTGGTTGTTTCGAAGAAGCAAAACATTTGAGGCAAAAGCTAAATCTAAGATTGTATACAGAACTTCAAGACAGAGGGTGGTCAATGATTTTGTTATCAAGAAAGCCAGAGACACTAAGGAATGCTACCCGAGAGGACCTTATATCTGCAGGATATAGAGGCTGGTCTTACGTGATTATGAGGTATTGTGTCTGTGCTGCTTTCTCCTAATCCAGTAAATGACTTCAATAGGTGGAAAATTTTGATACCATAACTATAAAAGTCCGAGTTTTATTTTTAAGATCATTTAATGTTCTTGCTTGGGGCTTTGATCTATTGAAGATGTTGAAATTTGTCAGTAGTGAATGGTCAGCATATCGTTACTAGATGAGGTAAACTGAAATGAGTCCGTGCATTGGCAAAAGTCATATGGCACTTGTTTTCTAGATGGCAAATCCGCACAATCCTAACTAAACATCTTCCTGAAAATTTCAAGAGCTTCCAGTGACGAACTGTTTTTACTGAGCATTATCTTGAATTGAACATACAGAGATTTTCTTTCATTCAAGTTACATTTTTCTACGTATTATCATAATGTTCAGCAAAAAATTGCATTTTGTTTGTGTCCTTCTGTTACAGCTGGTTTGTGGACAAACACCTATGTCAGATGCAAGAAACCAGCAGCAGTAAAGAGGATTTGATTCTGATTTTATTTCATAGAGCTTCCTTATCAGTTTAAATAAAACTTTCCTAATACTATGATAATTTGCTGTCATATCTTGTTAGAACCTAAAATTAAGGTTATGGATCTTATTTTCTAATTTGTAAGGCAACTCCGAGTTCCAAGGTACTCAACTCCATTAGACGAGTTGCAACTATCTAAATTGTTCGAAGACCCTATCATAGACTAGTCACCGTACCATCTTCATTCTGAAGCAGATATGTTTTATGGGCATATTTCCATATGGTTTGCCTGTATAATATTTGCTTTCATTTCAACCTGTGATGGAGATAAGGAAAAAGATATTCAAGAATGATTTCAACATGATGATACTATGTTCTTGCTTATTTTGCCATTGTTTTGAGATATTACACTAGGGATTTGCTTTGTTTCCTTGTCAAATTGGTTTTATATTCAGCATTTCTTTTGTAAGTAATAATTTATTAGAATTAAATTATGTGCATCTTCTTCCTTCTCATGTAAACTCAGGTTTATATCATCCCTTATTTTTCAGTTAACAAATTCGCTTGAACTCACTTTTTTCTTACCTCTTGCAGATTGGACGATGAAATGGAAATGGATAGTCATGCTTATTTCTTGAAGCGAAGGATGACAATCGAAAATGAAGGCTTCCGTATCTCAGGTGTAATTAGCAGTCAGATGGATATATTAACAAGCACATTTGGAGGACAGCTCAATTTTAAAATTCCATACCCAGAGTACAATTATCTTGATCATCCCATGAAGAAGATGCACGACCAAAAATAGGGGAATGTTTTGACACAGCGAATTAGCCTTGAAGACGAGGCTAGCACTCGACCCTGCCTTGGAGGCTAGAAGTTCAGGAAGAAACTTTAAAGACGTCTCGTTCCATGTTCCTCTATTCATTATCTATGGATAGAGTCATTCATGGCTTCGCACTGTGAAGTAGGGCTCCATCATATCAGAGCAAAGCTTGACTTGTTTCTTATGGTTTTCTGTATGTAGAAGTCCACTTGTTCTCTTTCTTCCATCCCATCAAGACTTGCAATCATTCTCGAATACTTTAGCTTAGTTCAACTTTGTATAGATTAAACAAGATCAGAAAGACTGGCTCTGATTTCTTTAAGCCTTCTATATGCGAAGGGGAGGGGATGACGTTGACCCATGGTTAAGCATACTCAAGTAGTTTTCCAGTTAGTCCCTTTTCTTCATTCCAGTCAAAGAAACTCAAAAGAAAAATCTTCAGCTTCCTTTTCTGGTTCAATAATGCTAACATTTTCGTTACATTTCACATACAATCCTAATCTTCTCAGAAATAGAGCCAGACCTATGAAGTAACTCAAGAACAAAGTATAAAGAAAGACAAAACAGAATGTATCGTGGGTCGGCCTCAGAGATCAAATGTAGTTTACCGAAAAAACATGTAATCTTGAAAGCGATATATCTATCTGTTTACAGTGTCATAAATTCTCTCTCCTATCCAATGGTGTTCAAGGACTAACATCATTGAAGAATTCACAAAGAAAGTCAAAGTTCCAAACTTTCACTAAAATTGTAATCTATCAAACATGATGCAAGCACCAATCTATTATCAACTCAGCATTCGAAAACTGCATCAAATAGCTGGAAATCAAGCAAATGCCAATCGAGAACGCTGATGGCGTATTAGTTTTGTTTTTGCTAGGGAACTCAATGTCATACTTCTTGCTGTCATATGCATACAAAATCCCCCAATTTCGAACCTCTTGCTTCACTTCTTTATCAACCAATTCAAAAATGTAAACCTTTGCAACACCTTTTTTTCTTAATGACGTACCCTTTCTAGCATCAACCTCACCGGAGATTGGCCACCCAGCCTTCGACACGATTATTGGAATGTTTGAGTATTCGGCCATCGTCATAGGCGTAACCACAACATCCACCATCATGGCACATGGATTTCTGTATCTGACTTCGGTGACTAAATCATCCGTGAAACTAAAAGACTGCTCTTGAAACAAAGCAAACTCTATTGAAATCTCTAAGAAAAACCTGTACATGTTGTATGGATAAATTTTCACCAAGAAAGATGAATTAGTATGTTAGGCTTGGAAATTAGCAGACGACGGCAGGAACGGCGACATGACGGCGTTAACAAAAGAGAATGTCGTAGAAACATAAATCTTGTTGATCCCTCGGTCCCGGAGGGCGAAATGCAAGTTCCTACTGGCAGAAAGAAGAAATGGCGCGAACTCTGACGTAACTGCGTCTTCGCCTACGAAAATGAGAGATCTTGGAGTGAGGGTAGAAAGGGAGGACGTGACCACACAAAACGGTAGGTCGCGAGAGGGAGGAGGAGAGAGTTTGGGATGCAGAGGAAAAGAGAGATGTTAGAGTAAGCGAAGAAGCTGACAAGGTTAGGCTTGGGGTGCGGGAGGCGGAGGTAGTGGAAGTGGACGGTAGCAGTAATGTGGTCAGGCGACGGAGATGGAGTGAAGGAAGAGAAGGGGGAAGTGCAAGTGATGCCGATGCCGATGAAGGTGGAGGGATAACTAAACAAGGTAGTTCCAGGAAGAAAAGAAGAAAGTAATAGAAGGCAAAGAACAAAAAAGAACGTGAAAGAATCCACGCTTTTTTTTTCTCCGTTGGAGAAACGGTG
>CANXYI011163662.1:0-10410 GCA_948208565.1 Hura crepitans
CACAAATCAAAGGAGGCTACATCAAAGGAGATAGAACCAAACATATATCAATGTGTCCTTCCTTCAAAAGCTCATGAGTATAGAAGAAAGTATTAATCATTTAGAAAAGATGGACAAAGCTATTGTGATCAGCTTTTCTGAAACTTAACATCCCAATTTAATGAAAGTTAAGTCAATAATTAATAATTTAAAATTAAAAACTCTCTTCGAATAATATCAACCACAAATTTTAATAATATAATTAATTACAAAAAAAAAAGAAAAGAAAAAGAAAGGAAAGATAGAACCATTGAAAATTCTTTCCTTAGTGATGTTTGAGCTGTCTGATTTGTATTATTATTACAAGCATCCGGATTAACATATACAAAACTATTCCTCTCCCCCAGAAGGAAAGGTTTCAAAGTGAATTTTCTTTCTTCCTTCCTTTTCTTTTCTTTCCTTTTTTTTTTTTTAATTTTCCTCTTTAATTATAAGTGACTAAATTTTGGTTTAATACATAAATGGTCTTAAATTTTAAAAAATTACTTAATTCCGTAAAGTTAAACTATTTTTTGTTAAAAAAAAAATCAACTTAAAGTATTATGAAAAATGAATGAGAAAAAAAATAAAATTTATTAAGGATTATAAATATTTTTATGTAAGAAGCTAATTTTTTAAAAAATCAATTTTTGCAAAATATTTACTTGAATAAAAATAAAATATTCCAATTTAATAGCTTTTCAAACAATTATAATTTTTCATTGCCATTTAAAATATACAATTTACATAAGGACAATTTTTTATTAATTTAAAAATATAAAATTTATTTTTATTCAAAAGTTAATCTACCTGAAATTTAATTGTATTTTATTAAATTAAGTAGATATAAACATTTATCATTTTATCATGATGCAAATTCAACTTCCAAACAAGTATTGTAATTTTATTTAGATTACATTTATTTAATTTTATGTAATTATAATATAAAAACAAATAATATTGTATCGTATTTTTAATCCAAAGGATAGAGCTATTTAGTTAGACCTATTATCATCTTATTTTAACTTTATAAAATCTAATCTATTTTATACTACATTATTGTTTTAGTTCTTAAAAAAGTATCTTCTTTTTTTTTTTTTAATTTCTACTATCTAAATCATATTTTATAAAGATTTCTATTAATATCAAAATTATATAAAATTAAATAATTTTTAATAATAAACAAAAAAAATTATTCACAATTTTGTTAATTGCATCAACTATAATATATTAAATTATTAAATAACTATTTATTATATTGTACTAGATAGATATGCATAAAACTAATAAAGATAATATATTTTTCTTAAAAGTTATCTTTTTTGTTTGAAAATTTTATAAATATAAAATTTTAAAATGAATAGAAATCTATATAAAAGAATATCGAAGTATATGATGTTGCCTTGACCAATGGATTAAAGTGAAAATATCAATTAAATCAATTTGAAAATTTTTCATTATACACATAGAAAAATATTTTAATAGCATACAAAAAATCACAATCGTAAAAAATCTATATTATAAAGATATATTTATTTTTGTACTTAAAAACTAACAATTTATACAATAATTTGAGAATATTAATTTTATTATAATAATTTTATTTCATGTATTAATTTGACTGCATATCTTAAGTCAATACTAAAAAAATAATTTAATAAATATTTACCTGCGTAACAAGAAAAATTGATAAATAATGCTATTTATTTGCAAAGTATGGAACATAATTATATATTAAAAATATTGACTGATAAATAATCATTGGCATTTAAAAGAAAAAATACTCAAGAATTAAATGATAAAATAAAGAATAAAAGTAACCATAAATAAATTTACTTGAATCATAAAGTAAAAGAAAACCATCAATCCGATTAAAAAAATTTACTGTCAAACTAATAAAAAATTATAAACGATGTTATTAAAATTCTTAATTATACATGCTAAAAAATTGAGATGGAAAGGAGATACAAAACTGGAATTAAAAAAAAAATTATTTATATATAATTAGTGGTGGTAAAAATTAAATTGATGCGTTTGACTCGAAAAGTTGATTTAAACTCAATTCTATCCATTTGTGTGACTCATTTCGTTCAACCCATTTATGACCCAATTGTTATTTTTTTTACCCATTTATTTTATTTATGACTTTTATATAATATGTATTATGAAAATAATTATTTTTATATATTATGCTTGTGTTTTTTTATTTTTAACAATTTTTAAAAAAATAATATCATTTGACTTGATCCACTTGGATTGATCCATTTGGATAATAACCAATTTTATATTTAACTTATTAGAATTACGTTTCATGACTTAATTTGACTCAATGTGTTTATGACACAATTCATTATAATCTGACTCGAACTTGACCCACCCAACTTGTTTACTGCCAACTATTCTTTGAAAATTTTATATTTTATAGATTATATTTTTATTTTCTTTTTTACAATAACGAAATGATATTCTAATAAGTGTATATATATACACATATATATATATATATATTTATATATATATAAAAAAATCTTAAGTAGTTTAAAACTATTATTATTATTATTATAACTCAACCAACTATATTTATTATTATTATTAAAAACACTACAAATATTTTTAACCGTTTAAAATTTTTAATTTTAATTATTATATTCAAACCTTTATCATACCAATACATTTTTAGTTATCAATATTTTTAATATTTTTATTTAGTTATACTTATTTTCTTTAAAAAAAATAATTATAATTATTAATAGATTTTAACTATCAATACAACCTTATCTTTATTTCTGTTAATAATATAAAATTAAAAAGTTAATTTTATTTTAAAAAAATTCACCCTATTTGTACTTTTATATATAATATAATTATAGATGTATAGTAAAGTTCATGGGCTAAAGAGGTTTTTTTTTTTTTATTTCAAATAATGGAAGAGCGAATAGGTGTAAAATTTAGCATTTGTCTTAAGCCTTTAAAATTTACTACGTGCTAAATAATCAAATTTTAATTTTAGTGCAAAAATTGAAAACAAATAAAAAGATCCAAACACTAGAAAACATGTTTCGCATGGATAAATAAATTAATTAATGACAATGATGCATAACTTTTTGAAAAACCTTGGAACATTGTCAAGTACTATTGCTTGTCAATAAAGTTGTATATTTATAAAAAGCTGACCAAATTTAATCAAATTCTATTAATCTAAACCCAACCAAACCCTAGTCTTCTCCGATTCTATATGGGTTTTTAATTTTATATCTTTTTGACACTTTTTTTTAATTATTATTATTATTATTATAATCAGCTTGGATTATGCCTGTTTCAAGATTAAAGAAATGAGGTTTAACGAATAGCTTTTTTTTTTTTTTTTGGGGGTGTGGGGGGGTGGGGAGCAATTTGACCTATCGAACTTCAGTTTTCATTTTATAGTAGAAAAATAGTTTTATTTAGGAAATTTAGTGTTAGAATTATCAAAATCAGGAATTTTTGGCCACGGGAGAAACTTACCCTCTTTTTATGTTGATGAACTTAATTAATTGGTATTTATACCCAAAACTTATATTTAAAATCTCTAACTGAAAAAAGATTATATTAGTCTATCTTACTCTTTGAAATAACTTTTCTAAATCTCAAAACAAATTATAAATTAGAAAAATATTAAGTCGATTATTGTAATCAGATAATAAGGGAATAAAAGATAAGAATTTTGTAAGTGATAGATTATTGTATTATTGTTTGTATAACTTTTTTTTTTATGCTACATTTTATCAACACGTGAAGAAACGGAGAAAAGAAAAGTTGTCATGTAGCTAAGTAAATGAGTTGTGGTTGGAACGTTAATTTGAAGATTAGAAGAGACAGAGACGCCAATGACTTTCGGCATCTAATTTATGGCCTTAATCATTTTGTGTATCCAATCAAAGATTCCTCTTCACCCACTACTTATCCTAATTAAAGCCAAAACTATCAAATAAGAATCTAAAATTTCTTTTTATTTTTTTCCTTTTTTTGTTTTGGTAGATTCCTCTTCACCCTTTCATGTTCATCTATTTGCCTTTCCATTATGCACCCACCTTTTTTTTTTCCTTGTTTTGAGTCTTGGCTAATATCTTTTGAGCGTGGATTTTAGTTTCTGAATTCAAGTGCAAGAATTGGATTAACTAATCCAACTTAATTTGGCCTTGGATTCAAGAGGCAAGATCATCCTAGCGAGGTTTGCTAGTGTCAACTTTTCTCTTTCTTTTTAAGTTTTTTCTTTTTCTCTCATGGAGTAACTGAATATTACTATAATGTGCCAGCATGCTAGTGTGCATTGATAAATATCTATTGATAAAAAACTAAAAAAATAAAAATATTTTTTAATTTAATAGTACTTGGGGCGCATACCATATCACATGCATTAGCACACCAAATTACTACCCAAAGTAATTAGACCATTGATTTATTTTTGAGCAAATTACTTAAGCAATATTAACATTCATAAGATCTCTCTATATTTAGAACTCACATCGTCCTCCACGTTAACTTTTAAACACTTGCATTAAGTTTACTATTACTTACCAATGAAATGTCTGAAAAAGCCCTCGTATATTGCGTTTCCCTTTTCTAGACTCCCCCTTTAATTTTCCTTCCTCTTTCTCCTACTATTTCTATCATCGAAGCCCTAAACCCTTAATCTTAATATTCCTACTCTAGTATTCTACGTTGCCTTCCAGCTTCTTGTGAATTAGTCGCCTACAATTTGGACTTTAAAGTAGAAAAAGCTGATCGCAAAATTCAATGGTACATCATTGTTTTCCCACTTTATATAATTTTATTAATTGCTTCGTTGCACGTACTTGATGAATTGGATTAAAATATCAAATATAGCATGTGTTTATTTGTCTTTATGTTAGGATTCTAATTTGAGTAGTAGATGTGTTCATTTAATCTTTACGTTTGGGTTTATTGCAATGTGGCAACGTGATAGGGTTCATGATTTTTTATTTTTATTTATTTATTATTATTATTATTTTGAGTTGGGCATATTTGAGGGTTAAAAAATTAAAATAACAATAAATGACAGAGCAGGCTATATGAATATTTCACATCCAGTATTTAGGTCCAAAGGGGTATATATACTTTTTTTTTTTTCAAACGGTATGCATACTTTAAGAAATCTTTTTTTTTTTTAAAACAAAATTCTTAAAGTAATGCACAATTTAGTGTTAACTTGTACTCCCAGTGCTGGAATTGTGTTGTATTATATTAATTTATAAAGAAGCTAAAGTTATTATAATTTGCTATACTATGTCAGTCATGATTAACATGAAACCAATAAGAATAATCACATCAAAACCTTTCAAAATTGTGAGATGATTTTTTGTTAATAAATTTATTAGCAGTAAACTACACATATTCAAGTAGTTGTGATACTATTCGTCTTTCCTAAAACATAGTTAGTTAATTTATTAGACTCTAATTTTTTTTATTTGATTCGCTTTGTTAATTTTATATGGATGGATCCTATAAGTTACATCCAGAAAGGGTAGGAAATGAGGTAGTCGAGCAATTCGAATCCCGTTCATTGGAGATCACAAATATAACTTCTCTAATAGTGATGATAAATATTGTGTTGGTCCTAAACATACGCAAGTGGCAAATGAATTGAAGGCTAGGTATTAATTTTTAATTTTTTTTTTTGGATAGAAGTCTTTTTTATTTAAAAAAAAAATTTCTACTGAAGTAATATGATGATTTACATTGCGTAGGGAAATCATTTTAAAATAGTTATATTTTTTTTTTAAAAAAATAAGCTTCGCAAAAATCCAACTTTGAATACAAAAATTTAAAATTTGATGAATCACGGTTTTTTCAAAATGATATAAAAATGATTTTTTTTATTATAAACAGAAAAAAATGAATAGATTAAGAATAGAAATAAAAAGTAGATAAAAAAAAAGAAAAATCAAGGCAGAAATTTATAGTTGTTCGGTCTCTTTTGCCTGCATTCACTCTTCAAGGCAATCTATCTTGATATTTAATCTCTACTGAAGACTCTTTTAATGATTAAGAGTTAAAGTTCATTTATACAAGTCTACAAAGGAAATTTACACAATTTTTTTTTTTCAAAGTAAAAGAATAAGAAAAACAATTACTAGGACAAAATCGAAGTATTAGCTAATCCCAAACTCACAAACTTTTACAAAAATAAATTGGGTTTAGTTAATGTGTGCCCTTAAGGAGTGACCTACAAGGTTTATTTATTATAGCTTTATTATAAACTATTGCTTTTTATTGGGACTCACAATAGGTACAATTAAATTGATTTTTAGAGACAAAAATACCCTTCTTAGCTTCAATGTGACTCCCACTCTTCTTGGACCTATCTCTCCTACGCTTTTCCTCAACCTTTTTTTATTCTCGCTTGCTCTTTTTGGACCTGTCACTCCTGTGCTCTTCCTCAACCTTTTTTATTCTTGCTTCTTTGTTTCATATGTACTCCATTAAGTTTCTTAGTTTCACATTCTCCTTTGACATCTATAAAATTATTTTAGATATTGTATGGATTAAGAAATTGCACAAAAGGTAAAACAGTTAATTCTAATCTTTTTTATTACTAATAAATGTCAAGTTGATTATTGATATATGGATCCAATAATGATTATTTCTCATTTTTCACTTGTTTTGTAGTACCTCAGCACAACAAAATTTCTTTTCTAGCAATATGAATGAAGTTAGCAAGTTTGCAAAGAATTTTGATTTGAATGAAACACCTTCTAAAGATGAAGAAGAAACCTTACAAAAAGACAATTTTGAAATAAATTATCTTTTAGAAGATGTTGGAGAAGAAAACAAAGATTGGGAGAAATAGAGTCTGCACCTTTTGTGGGTTAAATTTTTCTCAGTGAAAAGGAAGCATGTAGTTTCTACAGAAATTATGCTATACGACATGGGTTTTTGGTTCAAAAAGGGAGATTTATTACAAAAGATGAAAAAGCAGTAAAGCGTGATTTCTTTTGTCACCATCAAGGTAGAGCCCCATTAAAAATTATTAACCCACGAAAAGAGCAAAGAAATAGAGAGTCTTCAAGATGTGGATACAAAGCTCATTTGCAAATTGCATTGTAAAAATACCATGATATGTTTCCAATAGAGTGGCAAGTTGTCAAATTTGATGATGTTCATAATCATGAGTTGCTTACTTAAGAAGAAGCACATTTTTTACCAGCTAGTCGGACTATCTCTCATGATGACCATGAACTTATTTTTCCATTAAGAGATGCTGGTCTTTCGGTAAGACAAATAATACATGTGTTAAAACTTGAAAAAAATGTGAGGCATGATTATCTATCATTTCTTGAAATAGATGTGTGTAATCTTTTAGTGAAAAGCATGAAACAATTTGTAGGAATTGATGGCATGGATCTTATAAGATTTGTGAAGATGCAAAGAAAAGTAACTCAGTTTAATTATGCATACACGATAGATGAAGAAAGAAAAATAAAGCACGTTTTTTGTCACCTTCTCTTTGTTTTGAGTGGTACTAAAAATATGGCGATGTAGTTGTTTTTGATACTACATATAAAGTGAATTCTTATCAAATGCCTTTTGGCATTTTCGTGGGCATGAATAATCATAGGAAAACCATAGTTTTAGGATGTGAACTTCTAAGGAATAAGACAACAAGTGCTTTTTGTCAGTTGATGAAGGTCTGCTTTATCTATTTTTTTACAATAGTTACTTAATATTACTTGGTTAATTATAATAAATCTTATGGTTATAGTTTTACCTATATCTAATTATTTTATATATCATAGACTTTTGTGTCTTAGATTAAGATCCATAGATGATAGAAGTAATTTCAAAAGAAATGCCATCTTCAAAGCATAGCTTTTGCATATAACATATTACTTCTAAATTTAGTTGTTGGTTCAATACACTTTTGTGTGATAAGTATTGGAAATGGTGTGCCAAATTTTATAACTTGTACAAATCAGAAACTCCAGTAGAATTTGAGTAGGAATGGTTTAAAGTGATTCCTAAGTATAACTTACAATCCAATAAACATATAAAAGGCTTATATCAAGTTAAGAATTATTAGGTGCCAGCTTACCTGCGTGGTAATTTTTTTAGAGGGATGACTACTACAAGTAGATCAAAAAGTATTAATGCCTTTGTCAAAAGATTTATCAATTCTCACACAAGTTTAAGTATTTTTTAAATAGGTTAGTTATTAATAAACTCCTTCAAATTTATTATAGTTATAAGTTTAACTAGTTTGTATAATTATTTTTTAATTTACTTTTAAGTTGATCTAGCAATTGAGGACATTGAACAAAAAGAAGAGCATAATATGATGCTAGCCAAATATCATAGAAATTCTTCTTATGGAATGTTACCTTTATTGGAACAAGCCCATAGTGTTCTTACATCATATGCTTTTAAAATATTTCAAAGGGAGTTTGAAAGAGCTTTATATTATTCACTACATCATGAGAATGATAATATATTTATTTTGCAATATTATAAAGATGAAGGCAATAGAAAATGTCATGTTTATTGGGATAGTGAGACTACTATGTGTAGTTGTAAGAATTTTGAATTTTGGGATATTACTTTATCGTCATATTTTAAGCCTCTTTCTTCACAAGGATTGCTTTGAAATTCCTTCCAAATATTTTCTCTCTCGCTGGTTCTGTCAAACATCATATGAGGAGAGTGAAATATAAGAATAAGAGGTTAATCTTTTTGACCAAGAAGTTTAAAGAAACATTGTTCACTGTCTACCAATATCAACAACAAAGGGACGTCCTAAGCAAAAGAGAACTAGAGGAGGTGAGGAACTTACAAAGAGAATGAACATTGGTAGATTATGCAAAAGGAAGGGACATAATAGTGCTACATGTCTTAAAAAGAAAAATGTCGATTCAAGTATAGTTTCTTCGCAAAAAAAGAAGAAAAGTTATGAAAATGTGAGCTTAAATCCAATATTTCATTTAAAGGATTAGTTAGGTAATTTAGTTTGCCTCACATCAAGCTTCTTTAATTTTTTTTATAAATTTTTTACTATATTATTTATTTTGATTTCAAAAGTGAAATTAATATTTATCTTTTATTTTCTTTTTTGGATGGGAATTTGATATATGATGGAATCCAACATCCCTCCATGCTACAAGACTTTTATTAAATATCTAGTGCTTGGTTATCTTTTTAATTTGTTAGAGATTAAAGTCAATGATGCATTATTAAATTTCTATTATTCAAGTTCAAATGCCTTGTTAATTTATGTATAATTTGATCCTCTTTTATTTCTATTTTTATGAATTAATTTCTTTTATCAGTATGTACATTCAAAATTTTGTATTTATTTTTGAGAGATTTTTGTGTTTCTTTTTTAATCCTACACATACATATAAATAAACTTTTTATTATCTTTGAGATGGCAATAGAAGTTTGGATGCAAAGGAAAGAATGCATAGTATAAAAATGTATAATATAAAAGTCAAATACAAAGATTTTTTTTTTTTGGAAAAAGAGTAGAAAGAGAAAAACTTTGTGTAAAAATAGAGTGAAATAAAAGTCAAATACAATGGCATTTTAGGTATAATATAATAACAAAATAATAATTAATGAGAGTTTCATAAAATTTAAAAACGTGATAAATATTTTTAAGTTGATGAGTAACTTTTTAAAGTAATTAATACTTTTTAACATGTGCCTTACAGAATCCAAATAAATTTTTTTCTCATAAATTAATTACAACAAAAATACTATAATCAAATTTGAGAATGATATATAATGTATAAAGTGCAAAAGATGCGGAAACTTTTATCAAGAAACGGTGTAGTTTTGTATCTCTAGAGATAGATAATTTTTTCAGCTTCTCTAACTATTTGCCATTTGATTTCATATATATATATATATATATATTTATAGCCTTAAATACGAAAATACCCGTTATGAATAGCAAAATAGTCATTTGGAGACAAATGGCCTCTTTTAGAAAACTAGCTACTATTTTGTCCTATAGTGGTTTTCAAATGACATAACATTTTCTAATAATACTATTCTTTTCTATCATTTTTTTCTCCTTTTCTAAAGTGGAAATATTCACTTTATAGGATTTCAAAGGCTTCTCAAAATTGTTATTTGTTATGCATGAAAATTTTATTTTGTGCATTTTTAATAGCTATATTGCATGAAAAATTTATGTTATACAATTTAAAAATTGTGATACATGATAGAAGCTCCTTAAATTTGATTTTACAATATATTCGGTCCTAAAATAATTTTCTTAGAACTTCATTACCTTCAATCATCAAGGCTTGCCTCAAATTCTTTGAATTTTGCTTTAAGTATGCATTATTCTTAGTGGAGTAATCTGAAAAAAAATAATAATATGAAATAGAATTC
>CANXYI011163693.1:0-11958 GCA_948208565.1 Hura crepitans
GCATATTGAGCTAAGCCCAAATGGCCTATTTTCTAGCCAAAAATGCTTATTTTTGTCCAAAATGCCCCTTTTTCTATCTTTTTAAGCTATAAATGCATTAATGCATGCATAGATCCTCATGCCACTTGAGCCTTTTCCTCATTTTTGCAATAATGAGTGACGAATTCCACTTAAACCTTCATAAAATTCTTGATCCCCCTTCTACAAGGGTGACTTCCACCTTGACTCTCTATAGCAGGCTAAAATTTCTCTAAAGAGTGCATCCTAGCTAGTCTTTTCTCAAGGCAGTGACCCAATTTTGGGACCTGCAATTCCACATCTTCCAATTCTCTCATCAAGAGTTGTGCCCCCTATCTATGAAATTTACTACAATTTTAAGCATGTTTCATTCTTCTGATACACTACCCTGCTGCCCAACTTGAATCCTTGGCTACCCATATAAGGCTATCGATGCACTGGGCATATTTCCATCTTTAGCTGCTAGATGGGTCCCAAGGAGAGGACCAGTCTCTTCGAGTGAACTACTAGACTATGCTAAAAGCTATACAAATATTCCATTCCTCCGTGCAGGCATGTATTTATTCATATTCTTCCCTAAATATCTAATAATTTTAGTTGAAGACCACTTTAGAGACTATCAGTTATTCAGTGTGATTAATGATTTGAAGAAAGGGCTAAATCCTTTTCCTCTGATTCTAGCTGAAACAATTCTTGGTCTTAATGCTGTGCAGTCTGGAGAAGCAGAATTTTTCTGTGGGAGCCTGCTTTTGCTTTAGGTTTTTTTTAATAGACCACCCCAAAAGGTGTTTTTGCCTCAATCTCTAGTCTATCTTTTGGCCAAGAAGCCCTTACAAGTTTTCATTCCTACTAGACTTTTTAAGGATAGACTGCCCTTATGGGTTTTCACCCTACCCTTTGCTTGACTTTTACTTAGGATGCCTATGCAAGTTTTCATTCCTAATAGCAGTATTGTTTTAGGCCTAGTTACAAAAGAAGCTTCACTTATTAGACGATCCTTTACCTCGTGCCCTTGAATCTTATGGCTTGCAGTATTTGCTATCTTAAGCCGTTATGCATCATTTCATAGATGTAGAGCAATGGGTTTCGTGGCTGAGTGCTCTAACAGGTGATGATATAAGTTTCAAAAAACCCTTGATTTGCTTATAGTACATGTAGCGTAGCGGTGTGTTAGGCTACAGTCCTCTAGCCGACTTTCATAAGGTTACCTTTTTTATCCCTGAACGTTGCGTGAGGTAGTTTGGTGAGATCCAAAGGATTGTCACCTACCTGTTGTCTTTTAGAGGAGGAGATATATCTATCACCTTCACTTCTGGTTATCATGACCTATAGAGGTGGTTACCTCTAAAGAAAAACATTGCACCTAGGGCCGTTTGCAACTTTTGGACTTCAAATCTATATAAAGAATGGGTAACAGGCCCTTCTCAGGACAACCGGACCTATTGGCTGAGGATGGGTGGCGAAAGCAATAACAAAAGGGAGAGGACTTAAAAAAAAAGAAACAAAAGGGACTTCTCTAATTTTATTTTGTTCTTTTCTTTTTTTTTTTTTGTATTTAATATTATACTCCTTTAGTTTATAGAATGCTCAATCATGTTTATTAAAGTGGTTCTATCTAGTGGCATCATATTTGCATTTTATGATAATCATAATAGGACATTAATGCAACAACACCTTTCCTCATTTAATCAAAGGAGATCTTAATTACATCTTAAACTCCTATTGTTAATCAGCCCTCATGGGTTTTCTTGATTGATAATTTTCTCTTGACCCATAATTGTTGCATAGGATGACTTTTTTTGGTTTTCACCCTATCGGGGTGCCCACTTTAAATAAGGCTGCCGTTTACCAGTTTTCATCCCATAGGGCTATTATTTCTCTTCTTTTTCTCATTTATTTATCTTTAGCCATAGAACCTTTTCAACTTATCTATATTCACAGGTTCCTTTCATTTGTTTCCATCACAATTTGTAAGGATCATGTCACCTTTCGATAATATTTGCTTGAGGATGAATGGTCGTTCCCAATTTGGTTTAAACTTTCCTCTTAGGTCAGGTAGCCCTGGCCTAATTTATTTAAGGACTAGCTCTCCTTCTTTTAGCTTGTGATTCTTCACCCTTGTATTAAAGGTGTGTGCCATCCTTTTCTGGTAAATTTGATTGTGGTAATTGGCTTTTAATCAGCTCTCATCTAGTAAGTTCAACTATTGGAATCTCTGTTTGACCCAGGGAGTCTTAAGAATCTTTGCCTCTATTACAACTCTCAATGACTGTAATTTGATCTCTACCGAAAGGACCACATTTATCCTGTACATTAAGGAGAATGGGGTAGCACCTATTGAAATTCAAATCATAGTCTTGTATCTCCAAAGAGTAAAAGGAAGCTTATTTGCCCAGTCTCTGTAAGTCATAACTGTCTTGGCTAAAATATTTTTAATATTCTTATTTGCTGCTTCAACTGCTCCATTAGCTAGTGGCCTATAAAGAGAGGATTTATGGTGCTGAATCTTGTATTTCTATAATAGAGTCTTTGTTTCTACCTGAAATTAGGCACCGTTATCTAAAATTATATGATGTGGAACCCTGTATCTACAGATTAAACTCCTCTTTATGAATCTAGCCATCTCTCTCGCACATAATCTCTTAAAAGATTTTGCTTTGACCCATTTCGAGAAATAATCAATAGCTACTACAACAAAATGATGCCCATTTGAGGCTGTTAGATGTATCTATCCCACTATGTCTATCCCTTATGTAGCAGATGACTAAGGGGATAATAAGCTGTGAAGTTCTAATACTGGCATGTGTTTTAAATCCCTATACTATTGACACTCGTGGCACCTTTACTTGTAATTTAAGAAATTATGGTCTATAGTAAACTAAAAGAAACATTGGCACATGATCTTTTTGGCTAACTCTAAACTATTCATATATATGCCATATGACCTTGCATGTATTTCCTCTATGACTTTTTCCTCCTCTCTTTCCTTTAGGCAATGAAGCTGAAGACCGTTTACTTGCCTTTTGTATAGGACCCTGTCTACATTAATAAACTGAGTTGATGACTTCCTTAATACTTTATTATCCTTGTTCGTGGCTTCTTTAGGGAAATTTCCATTTTCTAAGTAATTCTGGATGCCATAAAACCATGGCTTATCTTCTTCTTGCTATATTTCCATTATCTATTTTATCTCATAGTAAGGCCTTTCAAAATTGGAAATGATTACCAATTTCATGATTACCATTTTGTGATTATCTCATATGGAAACCAAGGAAGCTAAGGTGTTTGCTAGCTATCTCATCTCTCATAACATGACAGAAGGTGCACATTTTAAACCATCCACTAATAAATCTTAGGTATTCCACATAAGGTATTAATCTCTCTTCACGAATGGTCCACTCTTCGTTGGTTTGATACACTACCAATGATGATTCCCTGAACACCTTAACTATTTTTGCACTTAGAACCAATATTGCTTCAAGTTTGAATATGCAGGCTTCATATTCTACAATGTTACTTGTAACTTTGTGTCTTAGCATTTTTTGCTAGTGGTAACTTTTCTCCTTCAGGGTTTACTAAAATTACTCTTACTCCTGCTCCTTTGCTGTTTACTGCCCCATCAAAATACGTCTGCCATCCTTGGATTACAATCAGGTTCAAGTTGTCATTTGGAACTTTGAACTCCAACTGTTGACCTTCTAATGGATGATTGGCTAGGAATTCTACAACTGCTTATCCGTTTATAGTCTTCCTTGCTATGTACTGAATGTCAAACTCTTGAAGTAAAGGAAACCATTTACTCATTCTACCCACTAAAGATGGCACCATTTGAAGGTATCTTAATGGGTTATGTTTGGACACTGCCTGTATAGTATTTGATTGGAAATAGTATCTCAGTTTCTGTGAGGCCTATACCACTGCTAAGCAAATCTTTTCCACTTCCACATACTTGACCTTGTAAGGAAGAAATTTATTACTTAAGTAGTCAATGAATTCAACTGTTATCTCATCTTTTTATGTCATCATAGCACCAACTGAACTTTCTTTAATAAATGGATAGAGGATTAATGGCTTCTTGTGCCTTGGTGGTTTCAAAATTGGTTGATTTATTAGATATTCCCTGATTGTGTCAATAGCTTTCTAACAGTCATTATTCCACTTAATCAGTTGCTTTTTTCTGTGAAGTTTGAAAGTAGGCTCACATATGGTAATAAGGTTGGCTATAAACCTACTAATGTATTGTATTTTACCCAAAAATCCCTTTATCTCTTTTTCTTTCTTTAGGACTAGCATTTCTCTGATTGCTTTGACTTTATCAAGGTCCACCTCGATTCCTCTTTGGCTCACAATATGCCCTAGAAGCTTTCCAAAAGTTACCCTAAAGACACACTTTTTCGAATTCAAGCGCAGATTGTATTTTTCAATCCCTTTAAAGAGCTTTTCCAAGGCCTCAAAATGTCCTCCCATCATTGAGGATTTGATCAACATATCATCGACGTACACTTCCACTTCCTTATAAATCAAGTCATCAAGAATCCTTGTGGCCATTCTTTAGTATGTAGCCCCAGCATTTTTCAAGATAAAAGGCATAACCTTGTAACAGAAGGTTCCCCCCTTCCATGATGAAGGCCGTTTTTATCTTGTCTGCTATTATGTTCAGAATCTGATTGTAAGTGGCATATCCATCCATGAAACTATAAATTTTACACATTGGTGTGCTATCAATTAGCACTTCTATGTGAGGCAACAAAAAGTCATCTTTTAGGCAAGCTTTATTTAAATCTCAATAATCTATGCACATCATTACCTTACCATCTTTTTTGGCAAATGAAACCACATTAGCTAACCATGTCTGATACTGTACCTCTTCTAAAAATTTGGCTTTGACTTACCTATGTACTTCTTCTTTTATCTTCTTTACCCACTTTAGTCTCATTCTCTTTAATTTTTGCTTTACTAGTTTTGCTTCTAAGTAAATGTAGATGGCATGTTAAACTACTTCTCAATCTGCCCCTAGTATGTCTTCATAGGCCTAGGCAAAGACATTTTCATATTTTTTTAGCATTCCCTCAAAATTAATTCTCTCTTCAGAAGTTACATCAGAAGCAATTAAGATCTCTTTCTGATTCTCATTAGTACCGAGTTTAAATGAGGTAGTATTGTTTGAATTAATATCAAACATGTTATGCGTGTCGTAAATATCATTATGCATGATGCAGTTAGATGAGACATCACAAAAATAAGCAAAATTGTTCATATTATTAACAAAAGAAATAGGAACATTGCCATTGAAAATTTTGGGTACATATAAATTCTCAAAAGAGCTTTTAGGAGGGTCTTCTTTTTCCATCTTCTTCTTTCCCTTGTCTTAGAGCACAGCGTCAATCAAGATCTCTTCCTTAATTTAGACTTCTAGTTCTGTTAGGTTGGTCATGATTTTTTCATCTCAAAAATCTGAAATGACTTTTACTTCTTTCGCTTCCTAATAAAACACATCACTAAAAATCTCAAACCTAAGCTCAATTCATCCTTTGATGATAGCCAGCTCGGAGTCTTTATAGTAATTGATAATCCATTCAACCCGAATAAAACTTTCTTCTAGTAGAGGGATACCTTTCCTTGTCATCCTTCATTCCAAAGTTTCAACAACATATCCTAACACTTTTTGATCTTTCTGTCCTTAAGGCTGAATAGCTGAGATTGAACCTTCTAAAGCATGTCCTAATCTAGCTCCGGGTAGATAGTTCATCTTTTTTAGCATATTTACCACCTTAGGATCATCCCCTTCCTCTAAAAAGATCCAAGCAATATGGAAACCATTAAAAGGCTAGTTGGCTACTTTAAGCATTGAAACTTAATTCTCTCTTGCAGCCCTTATTGTTACTATCTCACCATCATAGGAATTTTTATCATCTAATGCAATGTCAATGGAACTCCTCCTAGCTTATGGAACAATAGCCTTCCTAAAAGTAGAGAGAAATTTGTAGGAATATTGAGCACTACAAACTCCACACCATTTATAATCACCCCTATTTTGACCTTGACCTTAAAAGTCCCATATGCTTGTCTCTTCCTATTGTCATAGGCCATGATGGTAAGTTTGGATTGAGAGATAATTAAATCTTCAATCCCATATATAGTTATGGCTTTAACTAGACACATATTGATTAATGATCCATCATCAACTATTACACATGTCATGTGCTTGTCATTGACTTTTGCTTTGATGTATAAAGGAAGGTTGTGGTGATGCCCTTCAGGTGGAAAGTCTATATCAGAGAAGCCGACCATTGTTTTCTCCTCTCTTTTTACCATTGCCACTAGCTCAAATGGTGATATAGATGTTAAAACTATTGTAGCACATAAAGCTTTAACCACCTTCTATCCATAAGAGGAGGATTGACGCAACATATCCCGAATCAAAATCTATGCAAGAGTCTTTTTTAGTTGTTTCATCACAACATCATCTTCTTTTTCCACAATTAGGGGAATTGGCTCCCTTTCTACTTTAGGTACCATTTGACCACTTTGGGTTATTACTTTGGCTTCTCCATCTTCACCTGAATTTCTACTTTGAATTTGAATCTACCTATAAATTTTGAACTTGTTCTTCTGACTCGCTTTCACTATCTGTAGCCCATATATCTGTCACATGCACTGAACCTTGACTCACCTTTGCCATTCTTTTCACTGTCAAGTAATTATTCCCGTATAAGTCCCAAAGCACATACCATTCCGGCAAACCTGAATTGACCATATTAACTGGTGGAGGAACCTTTAAATAAGCACCTTAACCTTTCTGCCTCTACTCTGGATCAGGGATCTATCTTGAATTGATCAAGTCTTGAATCTTATCCCTCAAAGTATGGTAGTTATCTATGTCATGGCCTATATACTGATGATACTGACAGTATAAGTCTAATATGTGAAAAGGCTGGCCTTTATTTCTAAAAGGTCTAGAAAAAAGAGGTTGAATCTTTCCTTCTTTTTCAAACCACATTAGACACAAAGATAGTGGTTTAGAGTAGTGCCTTGCTATAGTAGATACTTTAGCATTTTGACCAAAACCTATTCCACTGAATCATATTCCACTCACATTTCTAGTACCTTGATTCCTTCGATTGTCGAACCCTCTTAAGCTCTATTTTTTTCTTATTGTGCTCCTCTTCTAGCTCTATAGCTATATCTTTTAATGATTCCCAATCTTTCAGCCCCTTAGCTTTCAAGCCATCTTTCATGTACGGGCTATCATTCTTGATAAACATATGGATCTAGTCTGACATTTTTGGTTTCCTCCTCATCTCTAGAACTCTAGACCTTTATCTTAACAAGTACTCTACAAAGGTTTCATTGGATTTTTGTCTAAGCAATTCGAGGTCTTTCATGGTAACCTATATATGAGTGCTATAGTTATATTGGTTAATAAAAGTTTCTGTGATCTTGCACTAATCTTCCTACACTTTCTTTTCCAACTCATGATACTAATCAATTACTCTCCCTTATAGTGTCAAGCTAAAATTAGCCACCTTTTATTTCGTGCTAAGCTCAATGCCTCTTATGACTGTGGCATATTGCTTAATATGGGTTATTAGATCAGTGGTCCCATCAAACTTAGGTAATTCAAGCATCTTAAATTTGGAAGGTAAGATCTCTTTAGATTCTGGGGTAAGCTCCTTAGGGTCTATTCCTTTACCTATAGAAATGAGTTTGGCCATTACCTCTATTTTCTCCTCCAACTTCTTCATGGCAACATCATCAAACTTCTAAGGTGTAATCAAGTCTTCACAAAATTCATACTCTAGATTGAAGTATTCAACCTTTTTATCCTTTCCCTTAGCTCATGTAGCTTGTTTCCCCATGCCAATTCCCTTAGAGGTAGCTACAATCTTTCCAGTAGGTGTGGCTACTATGCTTTTGGCATGTGGTGGTGAACTGGTAGTAGGAACGACCTCAGCGATTGCCTTTAAAATCATATCCATCATCTTTTAATTAAACTCCTCAAATTTCTAGTCTATTTTAGCTTTAAAATTTGGAGCAGAGGAACTGCTTTCATCTCGCCCTACCATGTCTATCAGATCGTGAGTCGTAGAGGTAAATTCTTGTCTAGCAATTTATCCATCTATCCTTAGTACCTATATGGCTCGAGGATCTATGATAGCTATAAGATAAAGGGTTAGAGATGATGGAATGAGAATGCACGTGAATGCATGAAATGCTAATGTATGCTGATGTTTACAACAACAATCACAAGCAAGCGCCTTCTAACTTTATCACTTCCCACACATGAGGTCTCATACTCTTTCCTAAGAGGGCTTACCTATGGGACATCGAGGGCCTTGACAGGTTTGAATAATGAATGATAGGTAGCCGAGCATTATTTCTCTCATAAAAAAGAGTGCAAGCAAGATATTTAGCCCATGTACATTGTATATGTTAAATCAAGTCAAAATACAAGGTCTAGGCCGTTCCAGTTAGAAAATACCCAATGAGTTCAATAGCATTTCGAGATGATTAAGCCATATTTCATGTATATTAGCTCACATAAGATACAATGCATCATTAACTAGGATACCTAGGGGAAGTTGTTATTGGTCATTACACGGGCTTATGGTTTGTTCACGCCAGTTATGGTCATCTAAGCATGGTCCCTCCATAACGGGCCTATCTCGTCATGAGCATATGACCAATTGGTCACATTTTATATACCTTATAGGTATAAGGCTTGGATTTGATGCCACCTCTAACAATCTTCCAATTTGAGTGAAATTGGGTTCATACATCAAAAATGACATTAAGGTATAAAAGGGACCCTTAACTTATTCTAAGGCTCTTAAATGTGATGTAATTTCAAAAAAGAATAACATTATAAATTCAAAAATATGAATTTTTATATTAATTTCATGTACTTTTAGAGCATGGTCTCATGGTGTCCCTAGTGGAGTCACTACTATTTAGGTCCCTTATTTTTCCTTGGGCCGATCAAATCGAAGCAGCCAAAAACTCGACCTAAGCCTCACTCCTTGAGCCTTGAAAGATGAGAAGGAAGCTAGAGGAATCTAGAGCTACCCCTATTTGATTAGCCTAGGAGGAGCAAGTTAGGCAATACAAGGTAGGAGTCACCACCCGATCGGAGTTAGGAAATACCTTGTAAGGCCAAAACCAGAGCGGTTCGAAACCCTACTCTTATTTATACCCCAAATTAATACAAAAATTTGGTTTCAATTTATAATATTATTCTTTTTCTTAAGCGGCATTTTACAATTAAAATAAATCATGTATTCACATATGAGGAATTACAAAAATATATTTAATGAAAAATAAATAGGCACTTGGAATTGAAATATCATAAATGAAATCGGGTAGTTGATTGTCTTGATAACTTTGGTTCTCGTATGCCAAATTTAGAAAATGGATCTTATTGTAGTGAATTTTATTAAAATCGGGTAATTAGTTGGTTTGAGAACTTTGGTTCTCACATATCGATTTTGGAAAATGGATTTTATCGTTGTAACTTTTATTAAGGAAAAAAATCAAAATTTGTTTTATTAACGAAGCACCAATTAATTGGGTATAAAATGATTTTGATTATTATTTCTTTTTTAACGTGCAAAATCATTTTCTACCTAATGTAGTGTTTATGGAATATTTCGGGATTAAAATTGCAAATATCATACATAAAATTAGGTGATGGATTTAGTTCGAGAACTTTGGTTCTTGCATGTCAATTTTATGAAATAATTTTTATTATCATGACTTTTATTAAGAAAATTCAAAACCCATTCTATTAGCAAAACACCAATTAATTAAATAAAAAAATGCTTTAGTTATTTTTCTAACACGTGAAAAAATCATTTTCTAATTATTACAACATTCATGGAATATAGAGGGAAATAATTTGATAATAAAAAATATATTACATGGCAATTGCCTAAAATACATTCTAACTAAATAAATAATAAAAATAAAATTACATTTTGGAACACCTAAAATACAATCTAACCATAAGCGACAATAAAGGAAATTAGCAAAAAACACACAAAATGCAAAATAAAATAGACAGCAAAAAATAAAAGGTCGTCAAAAGGTTACTTCTCCGGCATTTAATGAGGTGGCCAAAAAAATAACAGTCAAATCCGAAATAATCAAACAACTCACATCATAATGATAGAAATATTATATTAGTATGCGAAGCAAAAATAAACAGACAAAAAGAAATAAAATAAAAATGAAAAGTCACAAATATAAAGAATATTGCACAAATAAATTATCACATCTAACTGGTAGATGGATAAAGCAGAAAGAAAAATGAAAATAGTAGAAACAATAAAAATAATATATTAGTATGAGAAGTAAAAATAGGCAAATAGACAAAAATAAAATAAAAATGAGCAGTCCCACAAATATAAAGAATATTACACAAATAAATTATCACATCTAATTGGTAGATGGATAAAGTAAAAAGAAAAATGAAAACAATAGAAACAAGAGAAATAATATATTAGTATGCAAAACAAAAATAGACAGACAGACATAATTAAAATAAAATTGAGCAGTCCCACAAATGTAAAAATATTGCCCAAATAAATTATCATATCTAACTAGTAGATGGATAATATAGAAAGAAAAATGAAAATAGTAGAAAAATGGGTCAGTTGACACACTGAGTACTTTTGCCTTTAGAAAAGAACTCGATTAGACCAAAAAACCATGTTTGAATCTTCAAAAAATAATAAAAATGGTCTTTAATGAGTGTATTTTTCCTTTTTAGTGTATTTTCTCTCTCTAAAAACTTTTTGCTCTCCTCAAAATGACTAACCTCACTAAAGAAAAATAAATTTCCCTTTTATACACACTTTTCGAGGATGAAAATGACCATTTTGGCTCGAGAATGGCTATTTCCTTGTGAAAATGGCCTATTTTGCCAAAACGGCCATTTTCTTTAGGAAAAAGGCCATTTTGACCCTTTTCTTTAGAAAATTTTTGACATCTTCGATTCGGACATAAAAAAACCCCTTTTATTGGGATTTTTGTCCTTTTCATCATCATTAGGCAAGCTGAACATAAGATCCCTAGAGATCCAGTGTCTACAGAGAGGCATCTAGCCATGCATCTTGACTACCTAAGTGTCAAAAGGTCAGTGGTTTGACCATTTTACCCTTCCTTATACAGTTACCATGTAATCAACTCCTTTCACCACACTTATCCCATCCAGGTTTGAGTATGGACTTACGTTAACTCAATGCTTAATTAATTTTATCTAATTAAGCTTTGAATATGTTGATTACAATATTTATATATTAATTCCCAAAATGCCCTTGTGAATCTAATTCACTTTACATTTTACACTGTCTAGAGATTTCTGAATAAAGACATTATATTAGAATAGTGAGATAAACTCCTTACTATAATTCGGGGTGGTGAATTCTTTATTGATCACTTAACTACCTTCAAGTAGCTCATGCTATACCCAACCTCCTAGCCATGTATACCTCATGGCAAAGTAAAAGCACTAAAGTCAAAGTATAGCATTTGATACTTAAGATACTTTAATAATCTTAAGTCTAAGGATACTTGCACCACAGATATGATGAGATTCTCTCACTAACATAGATTATGTATCCATGTGAAGATCTCATGATAGGTCTCCAATGTACTTATTTCTCAAACAAGCATCTACATGTTATCTCTAAGCATTGCCATACTTACAACTTGTGAGAACTACTGCTTAACCTAGTTAAGAAGTATAACATATGCTAGTCTATTTGTATTAACAATGTCCATTCTTCTTAATACTATGAATAGGGATAATTTAGGTATTATCACATTTACATACAATAGGAATCTCACATCATGAACTCTTCATGATTTCCTTTGTACTATGATTTTATACTATGGACTTTATTACATAGTTTAAGATTATTATCAAGCAAATGTCATAAC
>CANXYI011163762.1:0-10238 GCA_948208565.1 Hura crepitans
CTATGCCTTATGGTTTAAAAATGACCATTTCATGATAATTGTGGTTTTTGGCATATTTGATGCTTAATGACTATGATATTATGTAAGTAATGCATGTTTATGATATTAAAACCAAAATAGTTTATAAACATGCATGACACACTATGAATTGCCATTTTTACAAGTTAAAGTGATTACACCACTAAGCGAAAGCTTAGCACATTGCTTGTTTGTGATGCATAGGTAGCAGGGCAACAGATTAGAGCCGAAGCTTTTGAAAGTAAGAGACACGAATAATGTACTATTTAGTTGTGTGCTCTTGTGATCCCAGAGGGATTGGGTTTAATCTGCATTTTACAGCGGGGTTTTATATTAAATAATTTAACTATGGACTTTAATTCTATTTTCTCGCATGCTGTGTTTGATGATTGATATATTGTATGTGGGAATATTGATTTTGAGAGCCTAAGGCTCATTGTGATCCTATTGTGACTTAGAGGGTCAGGAGGATCCATTTGAGTTTAGGAATGATGTATTTGATGCATATAGAAATGTTTTTAAGTAGGTACAAATTTGAGAAAGTGTTCCGGTACAACCGTTATGCTACCAAATTTTCAACACGATGATCCCAATTTTACCTCGATTTACGTGCCAAAAAGATTTTTGATGTCTTATTGGATTTTTAAGTCAAGAAATATTTTCTTGTATAAAAGATTTTAATTTTAAGTGATTTTGGGATAACAGATTTGATATCGTTTTGCATGCGTGCGTCCTTCATTCGGGTCCAGTGTACGGATCGAGCGGAGGGTGTGACAATTAGACTATAATTTATGTTCCTAACAAAAAAGTCTTAATTAGGTGTACCATGCCTTACGATTACAAAATTAACTATTAATTCTAAATATATCATAAAATCATGGAATTGAAACCTAACACTTTTAACTCTTGAAATGTCCTCCATTATCTTTAAATGAAATAATGTCTTAGATATCTCATATCTTTTTATTCCATAAGATGATAAGCCTATGCTCTTTCTAAAGTTTAAGAGACATAGCGGCAATCATATTGCCATTAATATCCCTGTGTACTTTTAAAAAAACTTTTCACATCCAATAGGAACATCAATCAGGGGAGGTTGAATATATGTGTCCAACACATAACTATCTTCTCACTTCTGAGAACTATTCCCAGATTTTGAAGCCAGTTCAGCTAATTTATTGGCCTCAAGAATTTTTGCATAAATTCAGGTTAAACGAACTCATGATGCAGATGTACTGACATGTGAAGATTGAGAACATGTTAGTGTATGCTCATGTATATGAATGCATTTTATAAGGTTTTTAATAAAATATATATATTCTCCTATTATTTTATTACGAAATATTAGCCCTCACCAGTGATCCAAGAAAACCCAATGGTTTTCATAGTGAGATAGTATTCATTTCTTATTAAGGTCAAACCTTAGGTTTGCCCAACAAGCGTAAACCGTAATAGAAATGGTAGGCATCTCATGCCAATTGTATTTTCATACAACTAATAATCATTGGGTTGCCAACTCTTAGTGCATGTGTATCTCATACACATTTCCCGAATCTATGTCCAGACCCATTAGCCTTAAGTTTGCTTAATAAACTAATGGACTATCTAAGACAGGCCCATTAATATAGCTTGTAACATATTCGACATAACATGAGCTTGACTTTGCTCAACAACTCAATACTAAGAAGAACTCTGGGTATAACCATATTAACAGAAGGCTTGCAAGTCTTAGTATTAATTGAGAATTTTCTTCCTTTTAAGTCTCATCATTAGTTGCATACTTTGGTATGCTCATTCAAAGGGAATTTGCATGTTTTAGCATGCTCATGCATATTTAATCTCATCAAATTATACATGTATGTTTAATCTTATTAAATATATAATCTAGTTATGGACTTTTATTACATTAATTTCCTAAGCCTAAGGAAATCAATTTGGGCCAAACCCTAGGTAGTATGCATGAATTACAAACTCAATAAAGAAATAATTAAAACATTTCTAACGACTTCTTCATTTGGTCTTTCTTAGTAATCTTTCTTCTCCACTTACTCCTGATATATCTTCATCTTAATCTAACCCTATGTAATGTAATTACATAATGAAATTATTAAAAAGACCTCACGTTACATGTGAGGAGAGTTAGATAAGAAGAGAAATACCATAGAAATGAGAGAAAAGGCTGAAACGCGCAAGCCTAATTTACCAAAGAAAAAATCCATGCAATTTATGATCAAACACATTGGTCATAGTACATAACTAGTCATCATGCCAATCATACACCCTTAGTATGCATTTCTAATACATCACATGTATTAAAACTTTGAAAAATTGATTATGGTTGATTACTAGCATTATAACTCTTATAAAACTAGTTTGGTTCATAAATCTTGCTAATTTTGGTTTTCATATGCTTGTTATATGGAGTTGAAATCAAATTAAATATGTAATTTAACTATTTAATCTCATTAAATTATTAAATTACATCACTCAATTTGTAATTGTAATATCCACGCATACATCTAAATGCTAATTGAGATTGATTAATTTGTCATTGATGAATCTAAGAATTTATATGTATGTGTAGTAAATTAAGAGAATAGTATTTTGTGCAGTCAAGAGTTTATTAAGGTTACATAAAGAAAGGTAAACTAATGAGTGAAATTACAGATGGAATTTAACTGGTAATAAAATGGAAAATAATAATAATAACAATAACAACAACAATAACAACAAGGACTTGAAAAGGGTACTTGAGGAGGAACATCTAAAGGAAACCAACATAAAAATGTCAGTTACTAAAATTTTGTGATTTGACATATTCAATAGCAGTCTAAAAAAAAGAAAAAGAAGGTAAAAAAAGGGGGAAGAGTTATGTAACTAAGGTGAACAAAAAAAAGAGAATGAAGGAAAAGAGAAACGGAAGAACAACAGGGGACTCGACACTAGTAGGGAGATGGTGGCGAAGAGGCAATGGCAAGAGGTGGGGATCACTAGGGGGTGTGCAAATGCAGCAGACCTTCTCCATCGATAGAATTGCCAATTGCCAGCTGCAGGGTGCAATTAATTTTCCCTTTAATTCGTACTGCTAAGTGCTATTGAGCTTCTACCTCG
This sequence comes from Hura crepitans, assembly GCA_948208565.1. Taxonomy (NCBI): domain Eukaryota; kingdom Viridiplantae; phylum Streptophyta; class Magnoliopsida; order Malpighiales; family Euphorbiaceae; genus Hura; species Hura crepitans. The sequence goes on from CANXYI011163762.1 coordinate 3,130, forward strand.
GTGAATCGACAATAACAAATAGCAACACTGGCAACTAGCAAAATTACAGTGGTGGAGGAACACTGGCCACTGTGATCAAAGGTTGCGAGTTAAGAGAAATCCTAATTTAAATTACTAATTCCAAGTATAAATCATGACTCTTCTACTTAGGACAGAATGAGAAAACCAATTGTGTTTATGCTGAGATTGAATAAGTTGCAACAAGTTAGGAAGTTCATATTTAATCTATATGTTTTTACAAAATATTGAAATTTGGTTACATAATATGGGGTGGTTCACGCATATGTCAAAATTGTTAAAACAGCATTGGAAATGAGTTGCAAGTTTTAGCCATTATTTCCTTATGCTATGCGTATGTAATGGTGTGAGGATGATGGTTTATTGAGCAACATAGTCTACTGCAGAACCTAAGTAGTAGCATTCCTAAATCGCAACTATAGCAGCCATATGTGGGAAATGAGGGCAATTGTAAAAGTTAGATAGTAGTGTGTAGAAAGGTAAAAATAGTATAAGAGAAGGGTGATGAATGGGAATGTGTAAGAGCTAAAATGAGGGGTTCTGGGAATACATGTATAGGAAGAAGAGTTTTATCATAAGGAATAGTGAGCAGAGGCTTAGGAAGTTGGAGCAATTTTGAAGTAAAAGATGGGAACTATGAATTGGAAGGAATGTTAATGATGGGAGTTTAACACTTGGATAAACTGGGCTTAATAGTTTATGAATATGTATATCAAAACATCTTTTTGTTTAAGTGGTTATGTAGCTTATGTATAAAAGTGTTGTAAATTAACCATTAGATGGATACAGGACCTGAAGCAAAAGCAGGGCATTTCAGGAAGGAAAGCGAAGGAAGAGTGTGAATTAAGACAAAAAGGGAAGAGCAAATGAAGTATTTTTAGGTAAGCATTCTAGCGATTCTTTACTGTCGTTAGTAAAGTGTTCCTAGTATAATTGGGTTGTGATTATAAATTGAAAATATACTATGAATGGTAGACAAACACTTAGTTAATGAAATACTTAAATATGTTATACGACTATAATCCTATAAGTTTAAAAACTAAGGAATGTCACGGGTAACGAGCAGATAGTTAAGGCCTTAAAGTTTGAGATGAGATAACGATATTAAGAATCAAATAAGTACAGGTATAGTGTAAGCACCCTTCAATGAATACAGCTAAGATATCCCTATAATTGAATGTCCATGTAGAAATGTTGTAATATGTGAAATAATTAAGCAATAAGTGTAAGTTAAGTTACCATGCTATCAAATGTGTCTTAATTATACGTAAGATTAGTTTGCAAATGTGCATTAAGGTATTCTCATAATCCTAACTCATATGAACATGCCAATTAATAGTAGTGAATAAATGTGTTATTAGACTGTTAAAGTTATCATTGATGTAATTTTTTGATTATATAACTAAGTATAATCGAGGTAATATGCCTTACAACTAGGTTGGGTAGTAGGTTTTATGATCAAACAAAAGTGGCTTAAGTATTGATCTTTAACATGTGTAGCTCTATTAGATCCCATGCATTATAATGTTTATGTGGGTGTTTGTAAAGTGAGCATGAATCATGTAATGTATATGGGATAGACTCAGTTACTTGTGATAAGATACATAATCATGCATTCATATTATGAGTTGTTGAATGATGTATGTACTTGTATGGATAGAGTAAGATGTGTTAGTGGCATTTCATGAGTCTTTCATTAAAAAATGAACTAATCTAGAATATGAACATGCATATATAATGTGTATGATGATTTTAAGCATGTGTGATTATACGTGCAAAATTTAGTGAAGTTATTTTAGCCGTGTATCAAATTTTGGTAACACTACAACTAGCACAGTGTAGACTAGTAATCGATTAAATATTCTAACATTCTTAACATGTGCCCTATGATACACATATATTCAAGACTACTAAAGTTTAGGGGTAAGCAACAAATGTACATATTTAATAACCATATGAAAAGAATGTACAAGGATGTTTAACCATTAATGAGGAAATAAACAGGGCCTGGCTAATAACTAATTAGAACTCAGGATAAGATAGACTTGGCATGTTAGGGTAGGGGTTGCAGTACTGCAAGGCATTAGATATGCCTTAATCAGTTATTAGCTTGGCATTATATATGCCTTCATCTGTTATTAGCTTAGTATCAGATATGCCTTTATCAGCTAACATATATAGTGATGACCTTAGTCATACCTTTATATTTCCCATTTATCCTTCCTTAATAGGAGTTCAGTTTGTATATTACCTATGGCTCTCTATCACTCTCTTGAATGATCAAAAATAAGTTAAGAAGTGACTTACTTACTTGTATGATTGCTTATAACGACTATTAGCAATGTATGATTACATGCCATAATAAGTACATAAAACCCATAAATTTGTGTAACCATGCATAGAACTTGTTAAACCCGATAATCCCAGAGATCACACTATGTACTCTTGCATGTTATAAATTTTACTTTAGCACTGTAAAGTACTCAACTAGCTTATGATACAGTTTTTACAGTTTACCTATGCTATAAAAGTTAATAGCTATAGCAAAATAATAAGTAAAGGTATAACCTAACAAACACAACAGAACTGGTAAGTTGAAGCTATAGTTAAGTTTAGATTTGTTTCATGTGTAGACAAGCACGTTACTCACCCATGATAAAGATTTTACATATAGTTTGTGCCATGTTATGGTTATAAGTGATAACATATTAAGTACATTAGATATGGGGACAACCATTCACATGTACGTGTTAATGTTCAGTGGTGTATCACAAGATGGACTATATGAGATAAGTCATAGTTTGTTGTATAATGTGCTCATGACACGTGACATACTAGTATAGCCTACCATAATAATTATTAGGGACACAGACACATAAAAATGATGAATGATATACAAATACCAATAAAAGGATAGGAAAGTGAGAATGTAACTCCTACCAACCCATCGTAACTTAGTATAAACATACGAAAATAATTTTAGTAGATATCAACCCTAAGTAAAATATTAGGAACAATAGTCAACAAGTTCAGCATGTCAAAATCGATGTGGACATAAGTAATATATCGTAGCAAGTCCTCTCATGCAGTAATTCAAAAGTGGTTTAAAACGTGAGAATTCCTTCTTAAACCTTTATCTAATCTTTCCAAAATTTGTTGTTACTAACGATGAAATTTGGCAATGTTAGAATACCCCAAAGCTCATTGCTCAGCATGAAAGTTTTCCTTATGCAGGTTCAAGTTGAGGACAAAGTTACTCGAAGCATATATTGTTGGGGCCGGAGTCATCGAAGCTCAAGTATCACTGAAAGGCTTCTGATGTATGGGTTGCTTCGAGCTGTATGTAGAAATTTATGTAATGGCATATACATACGTAGAATGGCAGTTATGTATAAGTATGTATAAGTTTATGAGTGGGTAAGATGTGCTAGTATCATTTAGTACATAGGGTCATATGTCTAGTCTTTAGTGCCAAGACCCATGCAAGGTTGGTTAAATCTTTCATACACATCTCTAGGGTAATGATGTTAATTTTGTGAGTGTATTATACAGTTGGTTGTCTGAACCCACTAAACTATCCCACTTAGTGAAGGTGATTTAATTGCATCCTTGAGTTTTATAGATAACAGGTGTTTTGGTTCTTAGACTGAAGAATGCAAGCGAGCTATACGAATGACTGCACAGGTTATAAAATAAAGCTAGGTTGTATGTATTCAGGTATAAGGAGATCTTAAGGTTATGATATAATAGGGATTAGTTGGTAGTTATGGCGAGATGCTATTCAAGGGTCTACGAAATATCACAATGTTGAATGATAAGTATAAGCTTAGTCTGGGAGGGTAATAGACCCACTTAGGTACCTTAGGTGTACCTAGATAGGGTGTTGCAGTAAGAGTACTAATCACATTAGAATTCTAAACCAAATCAAACATTGCAAACATATCAATTAGAATCAAATACTAAATTAGAAGAAAAATCTAAATTCCCTTGTTCACTTATCCAAATCCATTTAGACAACAATTATCCATATGATATCAGAACAAAATCTAATTCTTATCTTTATTTTAGAGTCCTAATCCAATTAGAAATTCAAATTAAAATAGGACTAGAATCTTAATTCTACTACGAATCACATTCCATGTCGAATTCAGATTTACATGACAAAAATTATCTTATCCGAATTTAATTTAGTTTATCAACTTTTGATTTAATTTAGTTAAATTCAAGATGATAACTATTCGAATTTAAGCAGTAGTTCACTAGGAATCAATTTCTAAGCGAACTGTAAAACTGTTTGCAACTCAGACCCTGAAACCAATCCAAACAAGTTTGGATCAATTCCAGTAGCCATTGGCACCATTTTGGACATGTAATAATGACTGTTATCAATTCAAATCACCCTTTAAGCCATTGAACCCATGAAAAGCAAATTGACAAAAATTACCATTACACGAAGCAAAATTGTGCACAATCTTAACACTTAAGCAAATTTATGAATCTAATTCATGTGTAAATGATTTTTACCAGTTAAAAACTTTTAATTAATATCATAAATATCTCATACTCAAGAAAAATCAATTCTAAAATTTTGGAAAACAAATGAAACAAATACCATAACAATTATGCATTTTCGATTTTTGACCTCTCAAAAAACCTGAATTAATGTCTCACTTATTTTACCAAATTAATTAATTTAATTTTCATGCAACATATGACTAGAATTAAAATCCATATTTTAATTCATCATACATCAGATTAAACCACAAAACTAGTAATTAAATCACAAAGCATGAAAACATGAACAAGGCATATTCTTTTATGTGTAAAAATTATCTACGTGCTTAGAAGAATAATTTTCTTCTTAAAACCAATTTAATATAATTAAAAATTAAGACATATGATTTTAATATCATGCCAATTCAATTTTAATCATATTAATAAGATTCAATCAAAAGTTAAAATCAAGAGCTACCACTGAACTAATAAATCATAAAATCATATTTTATGTCTAAATCAACCATAATCGAAATTTTCAACCATTTTGAATTATTCAAGAACCAAACTCTGATATCAATGTTGATTTTACATGAGTCAAGCACAATGAAAAATTAAATTTTTTTTTTGTGCAAAACCAAGCATTGATAATAAAGATCTAAATAAATCAAAATGACATAAAATAGAAAAATTAACAGCATAGAAATTTTACCATTATTTGTTGATTGGTGATTCCTTGTCTTTAGCTCACCTCACCTGGTTATAGCAAACTACAGTGATCCTCATCAAAAACAGCTCGAAGTTATCCACACAAGAATTAAAGTGAAGGACAACTAAATATCTAGGTGCTAGTAAAATATTCAAAAGGGAGAAGAAGAGAATCCAAAAATTCACAGAGAGAGTATGAGAATTTTAGTCTATTTAGTGGTTGCTCGTGTTGGCTGATTTTATCTAGGCTATTTATGCTAAAATAACCCACATTAGGTCATATTTTAGCCCTTAAAATCTAACCTAAATCTCATTCAAAGAGGCCAACAAATGAGGCCCCTTTTTGCTTATTGCATATGGCCCAAGAAGAAGGCCCGTGCACATAAAACTTTAAGGCCCTTTCTAGGCTTCCTTCTGAAGCTTTTTTGGCCTCAATTTAAATCAAACAAAAACCTAGTCAAGTAATTTGATTTAACCCTTCCATATACAGTTACCGTGTAATTACTTTTTTCACCATACTTTATCTCATTTAGATTTGAGTATAAACTTATATCAACTCAATGCTTAATTAAGTATGTCTAATCAAGTCCTAAACATGTCAATTCTAGTAATTTACGTCTTTATTTCCAAAATGTCCTTGTGAATCTCACTCACACTTGCATTTCACTCTAATTAGAGATTCTCTAAATAAAGATATATTAGACTTGTGAGATAAAATCCCCATTATAATCAGGGGGTAGTGAATCCTCTATTGATTACTTAACTACCTTTAAGTATCTCAGGCTATACTCAACCTTCTAACTACGTATACATCATGGTGAAGTAAAAGCACTGAAGTCAAAGTATACCCTTTGATATTTAAGATAACCTTGGTAATCTCAAGTTAAAAGATACTTGCACCTATTAATATGATGAGATGACTTCACTAACATAGATTATATATCCATGTGAAGATCTCATTTTGCGGTCTTCAATGAACTTGTTTATCAAACAAACATCCACATGATAACTTTAGGCATCACCATGCTTATAACTTGTGAGAACTATTGTTGGACCAAGTCAAAGAATATAACATTTGCTACTCTATGTGCATTAATAATGTCATATCTTGTTAATACTATGACTAGGGATAGTTTTGGTTTTTCACATTTGCATATGATAGGAATCTCACATCATGAACTCTTCATGATTTCCTCTGTAATGTGAAATGATATTAGGGACTTTATTTCAAAGTTTAAGATCCATGTCAAACAAATGAATTAATCATAAGCACTTTAACTAATAAAGAATGCCTTTTATTATAAACGAATGCTTAAATGTCCATGAAATATCCCTATTACACATGTGCTCTTGTAACATCCGAAAACCTGGATCGTGTGAACAACGTTATTTCGGCCCGACTGATGTTCCCTGCGGTGCGAGCCATCATTCTGAGTCCGATAACTGATATATTGACTTGGAAACTTTGAATGGCCTGAAAGTGGTCAAAACGAATGAAATAAAAATTTTAGCAAAACCAATAATTCTTTTCAGGCCAAGAACTACTGTTTACAGAGATAAATATTTTCGGACCAGGACAGCCTTGGGACCCAGGAATGTGCCCGGATGGTCTCGAAAATATTATACCCTGAACCTCAAAAATTCCACTAAGTATGATGGAGGAGGAATTGAAATTTTCTAAGGTCAATAGATATTTTTTTGGAATATTTTATTCTGACGGGTGAATAGTGCTAGAAAGTCAACTGTTGACTTTTGATATGAAATTTTGCATGGACCTTAGTCTCACTAACTGAGGAATTTTAAAACTAAAATGAGAATTTTTGGAGCACCAAGGAATATTTTGCGAATTTTTGAAGTTAAAATCCAATTTATGGTGAATAGTAATTTTT
>CANXYI011163784.1:0-11101 GCA_948208565.1 Hura crepitans
CCCTTTGATGTCCTTCATCATTCCCTCTCACATAAATACCAAAATCCAACACACAATCACCATAGAGTTTTGATTACACTTAAGAGGAAGAAAGTTTCTAAGAATCTAAATAGAAATTCATGAATTTACTTTAATTTTGAAATCCTTTGCTTCCTCTTTGATATTTCCCTTTTTTAATCAAGATCATCCACCACAAGCTTCTTCAACTATTGATTTCAAGGAATTTTGGGTGGCTTTATAGGGTGAGAAGTAGGCTGGACAGCTAAAGAAAGAGGGAGAAAAAACAAAACGTAATCCATAATTTTTTGGAGAGGAAAGTGGAAAAGAGAAAGAGAAAAGAAAGAAAAGGGGAGTGAAGTGGGAGGGAATTAGTGGGCCAGGTGTCCTCTAAGGACTTGGCCATGTTTTTTAGTTGCTGTAAATATCTGAGGTAGCCTCGGTTCACGTTTCGAAGTTTTTGAGCACCCCGAAATTTGATTTTTCGAACATAGGGGTTGCTAACTTCTGGAATTTTTTAAAAATCACACGGTTATCAAAAAATTACACCGTTTGTTCCTAAATTCATTATTTAATTCCAATTTCATGCCTGAAAATTTTGTAGTGAAATTTCATCGGGAAGTACCCAAATTAAAAATCGAGCATTTTATGGCAACTCGATGCGCGGTAGAACTTTGAGAATTTTTCTGCGGCCGCTCGGACCTCCAAAAATTGTTGCATTTATTCCTAAAATCCTAAAATACATTCAGTTAGAGGCTTGTAAAGTTTCACAGCCTAATTCCTTCGGGAACTAAGCTAGCAAAATTTTGGTGGAAATTGTAGTTTCACCGAAAACCTGAAAAATCTCAAATGACGTCGAAAAATTACGCCGTTTATTTTAAAATTCCTTATTAAATTCCAATTGCACACTCATGAATTTTTGTGACCCAATTCCCCCGATAAGACTATTTTTAGACTGCCTTGATTTGCATGCCAAATCTTGAAAATCGTGAGAATTTGCAAAAGACATCCGATTCTAAAAATTCCTTCACCATTGGACTTAGTGAAATTTTTGAGCTTCAGGGTCTGCTATTTTCAGGTCTATCCGGGCACATTCCCAATCTCGGGGCTGTCCCGACCTAAAATCATTTTATCTCCAAAAATATTAGTTTGTGGCCTAATATGAATTATTGGTTCTGTTAAAATTTTTAATTCATTCATTTTCCTTAGTTTCAGGCCCATCAAAGTTTTATGACCAATATACTAGTTATCAGACTCAAAATGACGACCCGTACCATAGGGAACGTCACTCGGGTCCAACCAGTACTGTTCATAAGACTTTGACTGTCGGACGTTACATCTGATATATGTTGATGATATTGTTTGGGGGACTAGAAGGGTCCATATAGAGGTTTATAGCTTGTTTGCTTAAAGAAGTGTTTTTAACAAGTGAGAAAAAATTTTTGGTATGTCACCTGGGTAGTCGTTATGTTGCCCAATTTTTTATAACTTGCAAATAGTCTGAAAATGGTTTTTCTAAATCTGTCAGACTATGTATGAATATGATTAAGGATTAGACTAGATTTTTAGGCAATATCTGATAGAGTTCTAGAACAGTCCATAAGTGTTAAGGAGTTTACCTCGGGAGAAATCTTAGGATGGGTGACCTGTCGAAAGTGCATCGCCTGTCAGGTTTCTTTAGGAATCTGATAGGGGGTGTCACACAAATAACTTAAATGATTCTCAACTACTATTTGAAGTTGCTATGAATTATATAATATTTATGTATACTTTATTTAAGTCATACTAATAATCGAAAAAATAATATATGCTATTTATATAAAATGTATACAAGTGTGCAACATAAAAAGTATGCATATATATAAACCTTGCAACCACAACAAATGCGATCGGTTAATTAGTTTAATGCTCACTTTAATTATTATATATCACTAAAAAAATCTCTAATCTATTATTAAAAATTTGTGATCACTATATTTTCGTCACCAAATTAGTAATTAAAGAGCGATCAAAATTAAATGTGGTGAGAAATTTAGATTTATTATTATTTTATCAATATTTACTATCAAATTACAATGAAATTGTAAATTGTTGTAGATTGAGGTGCCTATACTTTTTCATATTTTTTGGATTATTTTACAACCATATTATAACCAAGTAATAGTTATAAATTAGAGCCAATGATATAAATGATTGCGACCAATGTTTTGGTGTAATTTTTTTTATTTTTTCATATTTTAAAATATAATTAAAATAATGAAATTTTAAAAGAAATTAAATTTATATTTTTTTAAAATAGATTACAATATTTAGTATGTTAATGACATGTTTTTAAAAGAATTTTGATTAATGGTTTATCATTATCATGATGCTAAAATCAATCTTGATATTAATTAATTATACATGTTTATGTATTATTTTTAAAATTATATAACAAATTAGATTTATTATTCAATTATTTGAATATAATTTTAAAATAAATAAGAAATAATAGAAAATTTTATTGGATTTTAGGCATGAAAAAATAGAAAAAATAGAAAATTTTAATTTTCTTAATGATAGAGTTTATTTCAATTTAGGAAATAAGGAGAATTTAATTGAATTACCAAATGAAAATTTAAAGAGATAAAAAAAATTAAAGAATTGAAAAAAATCAATAAAATAAAATAAATAAAAAAACACTAGAAACTTGACTTTTATTATCTTTTAAAATCATCTACCATGATGAGATAAAAGAAAACTAACAAAACTTCTCTTTGTTCAGAGTTTCTGCTATCAAGAGGGGGAGATTAGCCATTAGATGACACATGGAAGTGAATCATGGCAAATTGCGTGAGTAAAATCCTTTAGTTCCTTATTTTATACCAAATAAAAAATGCCACAATCTTCCATAACCTTTCCCATCTTGGCAAAATTTGAATTATTATCCAAAAGAAGGCTAATAATTTATGGCCTCAGTTATTAAATCTACAGTAGAAATAGGGAAATTGCAAATGGAATGAGGGACATATGCCTAAGTAGCTAATGGTAAGAAAAGGGATCGAATTATGTCAAACTTTGCTGTTAAAATTACAGCTAAGAATTCTGTAGGTAAGTGACATATTCACACTAATTCTTCTTTACAATTAAAGCTTAAAAAGATATACATTAAATGCATAAGAATTTGTTTGTGAAATTGATGATTTTAAAGGAATGGTTTAGTTGTTCCCCTTTATTTTGAGTTTTACGGTGTAAAAAAGTTCAACTATGGATAAATTAAATTGGGGAAAATAGGTGCATGTAGAGTTGAGTAGGAGTTGAGGCTGAATCATTATTCGAAGCTACTAAATCAAGTTTGTGAATTTCTTCTCTCCTCGTTAGTTGAAGATATAGAAAAAATAGAATTTTGACATATAAGGTCCTGCTAGATCTAATAGCTGAGTCGTTGAAGTGTGATTTTTAGAAAGTGTTTCACTGCTTAATTTGAATGAAACTAGGTAAGAAAAAAAAAAGCTATTTGGGGTCTAAAATGGTTGAGTCGAAAGCATGAGGTTATTGCATTTTGTGACTTAGGGGTATATATGAAATTTGATTTAGGTTTTGTTTATTTAATAAAAGCTATAAAGGTTTTGGTATCTTGCAGAGTTCCAATGGGTTTAAGATATAGATGGATAGTTAAAGAGCATCTAAAAAATGTGTGTGTGTGTGTATAAAGCTTACTACATGTAGTTCAAAAGGTCCCAAGAATGTTTAACAATCTAAAAGGAAATGGGTTAAGGAATAGAACCTAGTTTAAAATGAGTTAGAAAGATACTTTTGCATAGTAATATAGTTGTAAGCGCCCTAGTTTTAGGACCAATAATGATAGCCATATATGGCCTATGCTATGAGATAAAGAAATTCAAAATCTAGTCTGCATGAACTTGGTAATAGCAATCTTACACCTAAGTCCACACGGACTCATCATAAAAAACCTTGAGACATTGTTTGCACAAACCAACCCATAATCGAACCACATCAATGCCTGTTTAGACTTATTCATACAAACTTATTTCTTTGCTTGCACGAATTTTCATTAATCCATTCAGATTAGAAGGGCCCACATCTTGTAACCTACTCGTGTGTCTTGTAACCCACTCGAGTGTCTTGAAACCTAAGTTTTGGTCCATATAGACTTTATTGCAATAAGCTTCAGAAGACTAGTGTTTTGAATAGGACTCTAATTTCTAATCCTATTAGAACTTTATCTTTAAAGGGAGAGCCTTTTGAAAGCACTATAAATATCCCTTTTCTCAACCTAAAGGGAAAGAGAAAAAACCCTAATTTACTATGAGTTTAAGGCATAAACTCCACCACATGGTTCATTTTGCTAGTCTTATAGCCATTACTAAATAATTTTTTTTTAAAACTCTAACTTTGGTTTTACAGCTTAGTGCCATTATCAAGGTAAGTTCTGAGGTCATTCTCATCATAAAAAGTTATTATCTTCTTTAACTTTAATGACCTCTAAGGATTAATTGATTAGGTGAAGTGGTCCTTTGTGAATCCCCACTTTAGTTATAAGAGTGAGATAACAACTTTTCATGTATATACATATAGCTCGTATGCTTTAAACATAATTGTGTATTTTACTTAATGATGTAAGTCTGCATGGACCCCTTTTATGAGAAGTCATAGTCCATATGGATGTTTATAATAAATAATCATATGACAATAGATCTACAAGCATGTAAAATATAATAGGTGGTTTCAAATTATCATCATATATGTAATTACCATAGACATGAGTTATGTTTGTGCTTTAAAATGGCATTGGCAATTCCTTGATCACACTATTTATTAACATGTTATTTGTGATATCTATATGGACTCCTATCATAAGGATTCTATGTCTATATAGACTTGCCTTCCATTTGTGTATAATTAGCATCCATACATGTTTTTAAAGCATCCGAAATTGATGTATTTCATATACAGTCTCAAAACTTACTTTTGTGAATTAATATTATATGTTGAATATATGTATATATAATTTGAGGTCCTTTCGGACCATATATTGTTATTTTAATCATTTTATTTAAGTGAATGATAGTTGGAAGTCCTATTCTAGAAATGGTTTGGATAGACCAAGTATTGTTTTTGTCATGTTGTCCACACGGACTTAAACGGAGAGCATACGCTATCTCCACGGACTAAGTGATGTAGAAATGGGACTGATCTTTGCTTTATGCTTATTTGCTTTCATTTTGAACCTTTTATTTTTTTGCTCATTTTTATGCTGTAATAGGTAGTCTAATAACTTATTTTATACATAAAAACTAAACCTTACAATAATGAATTTTTTAGATGATTAATTAGTGTTTTTTTATAAACTGGTTTTGATTTTTTTCTTAATAAAAGTCATATAAAAATGTATTTTAACAAAGATCAACCTCTTAGAGATAGGAGTTGGACAATTACCACTAATTCCTATAGAATGACAAGTAATTGTTAGGTCAATAATAATAATTAATAAATGACTTTATTTATGGATGCGCACTTCATATTTATGCTTTATTGTATATTTCAATTTCTGTAATTTACTCCTTTCCTTGTATGTAAAGGTGATATATATGTTTTTTTATTTTTTTGCTTGCTTACATGATATGAGTTTGATAAATGTTAGAATATAAAGGTATAATGTTGCGGTATAAATAAGATTTGATTTTGAACCCTTTCAAGGCAAAAGATCAGCGATCCTAGTATAAAGCCAGGTGGTGACTCTAAACACCAACTGCTTCATCCTTGTTACATAAAAAATCTACAGTAGCAATTCCACTAGGGACTGAGAATTTAATTCGAAAGAGTTCAAATAATATATCTTTTAATATTCTAATTTTTATCAGTCTCATGCATTTTATCTTATATACTATATCCTTTTTACCTTATATGTTGTTGTAAACCATAAACCAATTTTTCATTTAAAAATGGAAATTGCTAGCATATCCATCAGTTACAAGCTTTTACCTTTAGGTATATATCACTAACTGGTCGCTATTTACCCTTAATTAGGAAAACACATTAGAAGGGACCTTTTCTTATGGGAGCCAATGGCCTTTTTAGACTAAGCCATAAAACTCATATATTTAAGCCTATCAATTTTCCCTAGGTTGTATGACATTAAGAGTTTGTGATTGCATATGACATCTATGTTGGCCTACTAGTTTTAACCTTGTTTGAAAAGGGGCCAAACCTATTGGGACTTTTATCTAGGATGGATTTAGCCTAATTTCACTTCAAATAAGAATTAAACATGGTAGGCCATTACCATTGCATGCATTTTAAATACAAGAGATTCACAGGCTTAACAGGGCCTATAATCAAACCTATGCATCCTCGATTGGTGTTTAGGCAATCTCACCTAAAAAAGAATGGTTTGACCACATATGTAGGAGAAATAAGTCCGGAAGGCTTATTGCTTGTGTTTTTCTATGTTGTATTCCATGCATACCATGCATAACATGCATTGCTCATCATGTAGTATTAGTTTATATTGATCATGCATCACATCTAACCCTTTGTTTTCTCAGCCATCATTGATCCCTCATTCATAGCTAAGTAGATAAAAGTAGGTAAGCACCTTTGAAGAATTAATAATGTAAAATCAATCTCACATAGAAAAGAACCATGTTGGAAGACAAAATTGTCACCAAATCCATATTGATGGAGGTCATGGGAGAGATAGACAAAGGATGATAGTTGCACTCATTAATGCCATGTCTAGCATGCATGCTTAGAAAGAAGGGGGTTAGACTTCTATAGCTCACAATAAAGGGAAAGAGGTAATGGACGAAATAGATGATCAAGTGTTCAATAAAGACATCCCTTTGGTTAAAGCTACTTACAATAAAGTCCCTTCACATAAAAAGATTGAAAAGGATTAGATCAAGAAGTTGAGTGAAAAAATGAATGCTATGAGTCACCTCGTCATTAAAGGGAAGGACATTGACCTAGATGACATTAGCTTAAGGCCAAATTGCACCATGCCTCATAAATTCAAGATGCCTGACCTAAGGAAGTTTGATGGCACATCCCTATAGACCCACTTGAAGCAATATGCCATCGCTAGGAGATCTGCTAACCTTTTTGAGGACTAGATAGTAAACCTCTTTAGTATGTCTCTCGCTGGTCAAGCCTTGGACTGGTGCCACTATTGAGAGAAAATAGTTAAAGAAGACTGGGTTTGAGCTAGTAAGGGCCTTTAGCAAATAGTATTCCAACAATGTGAGCATTAAAATAAAGTTAAAAAATCTCAAGATGGTAAGACAGAAACCAAATGAGACTTTCTCTAATTACCTAAAATGATGGAGGGCTACGATGTTAAAGATGAGAAATAAACCTAATGATATTGACTAGATAAAGATATGCATTTAAAATGCTAATGGTTGTATGAATAGCAGAGTCACAACTAAAGGTATTACTACTTGGGATATGACACCTTTTACCCGATTTGTTGTCGAACCCAAATAAGAGATTACACGTAGTTACCTTATCTTGTTAATGACCTATAAACTCATTATCTTCTTAAAATCCTTCTTAAAATATAAGATGTATTAACCATGTATTACAAGCTTACTTGAGCTTACTTAACTAAACATATGAACCCTTTTAAACAATTAATTATGGTTTCTTTTTAACAAAAATTCAGCAACATAACAACTATTCGAAGTAAAAATAAAAAATTTAGACTTATAGGAAAATGCAATTCTATATAATTCCAATTTCAATTAATCATCATAGGATTCTTCATAAACACATAACATCCACTCAGAGCACAAAGTATCATTGATATCTCATCAATTGCAAAGCATATATTTCAAATACATATACATGCATCAAAATATGTTTACTAAGAATACTTATACAATCTGTGATTATAAATTACAAAACTTTGGTCAAGCCCACCCGATATCTATGTATGAGTCCCACTATTTATGATACACCATATCAAAGTATACAGAATATATATATCTAAATTGGATGGTTCAGCTGCTAAATTACTACTGCAAGGCTTAATGGCACGAATTATCTACTACCTATGCATTGTGAAAATTGATGTGTTAAGCATACGCTTAATGGTGAATGTAATGAAATATGCATTATGCATACATACAAATGCATTAAATGAACACATAACGCATGCCAAGCACATCCAGTTGTGGAACACATACAATATTAGATATTAAAATGTATAATTCATACCTGGTCATACATACTTTATTTATTATCATTCATAATCTATGATTACCATATTTGTATCATATAAAGCTCTATATTTAATTGACTTAAATTAACTAATTTATAATATTTTTAAATATAGCTATCTTGATATAAATGAACACATTTTTCTCAAGTTACTTAATTCTTTGGCCTATACTTGAGAGATTATATCCCAAATACTGGATAATGGGATCTAAAAGTGTGCAAAGGCCTGCATTTTAGACCTTGATGGTCGCACCAATCATATAACATCACATGGTCAATGTGCAGGGTTTCTTATCCAGCACCTCGATGGCCACAACAATCTTAAAAGGAGTGTAAGGATTCACATTTTGGACCTCAGTGGCTATATCCATTATAACATAACATGAATATAGCATAACATGTACATAATAGCCCTTATAGACTTCAATGGCAGTTGTACCCACACTAACATATCAACAGTATAAAATGTGTAAGGGTTTGATGGCTGCACTCATCATGAACATGACACTCTACTATCCTAGTAGCTGTTAAGTCCTTAGTTGATTGGTAAACCTATCTAATAGGTTGTTTAACTAATATGGACCCTATTACCTTTTATTAATTCTTTACCACATCACCATTTGACATTTAATGCATTAAGAATTAATATTCTTTTAATCTTATTAAATACTTCATAGTGTCACATAAATTTAATTATTTATGTATCATTATCCTTTTTCATTCAAGTCTCAGATACTCATATAATTCCTTGTAATATTTCATTAAATGGCTTGTCATTAACTCTTACTTGTTATACACATGTCAATAGGTTTCCATTATTCTCACCAAGATTTTCCATTGAAATAAAAAGTTGATTCGTGACTTTACATAAGTTCTATCTTTTCTTTCTAATGTTATGCCATTCATTTAGCCTTTTATGCATTTTTATTTAGTCATACACTTAGAATCACCTAAGTCCAAACCTTGACATCCATTCGACCATGCATGATTAGTAGCTATTCTAACCCAATTTTATAAAATTTATCATTCTTTTATCCATTTTATGATTTCATACCTCATTAACTATTATCAGTTCATGTTCATGCATCATTTACCTATTTTATACCCATTCAGCCATAAGGACTTTTAACACACACTATATAATTACACCTTATTTCTTATCCCCAAACTTATTTCACTTACTTAATTAAGTCATTTATACATTAAACCATTCTTACACTTTTCTAATTTAGTATCTACATAATTTAGCCATAGTGTCCACCACCATAACAAGTTCATTTCTCTTTAGTTTCTTAATCCAAACATACTTAAAGCAATTAAATAAGATCATACATACATAATCTAAGCATAAACTCGTACTTATCCTTACATAACACACACACAACATACATATGTCACATACTTGAACCTAGAAAATTAATGTAATTCCATGTAAAATTCATTAAATTCACTAACTATCACTCCAAAATACTTCAATTGAACCTTCCTAAGCTTTACCTTTATCTTTCTATTGCAACTTCCCCTCTTTCTCTATATACATATTCAAACTCAAATTATAAAAATTCATAATAAATTTTTGACTATTCTAAACTTAGAATTGAGCATTAATATACCTTATTGGCATTAAATTCTATCTTAGAAAAATATAAAATTAGGAAATTAAGCACTTACCATTCAAAGTGTTGCTATTTACTCAAGTGATATCTCTCCTAAATTAGCTTTGCTTTTGTATAATTCTTACTAGAATATTAAACTAGGAATGATAGAGGTTATTTTAATGGTGAAAATCATCGAAGTTAGGTGTGTTTTGATGATTGAAAGAAGAAAAAAAAGAGAAGAGAAGAGACATCAATGGCGTCCACTATTAAGGGAAAAAGATAGTGATTATGGTGTTTTAATCGAATACAAATACTCAGATACATCTAAGAATCGATGGATAGATTATGGTCACTTGTTAGATCTTACGGTTATTATTAATTTTAGCAATATTCCCTCTTTAAAAATTAATTCAATGATTTTAGTATGTTAATTAAACCTTTTCTTCAAGCAATTAATTAGGAAAATACTTGATTTACATGTCCTATGAGAATTGTAATTTAATTCCAAGAGGAACTATTTAAATTGAATAATTAAATCTTCACTTAATTTTATTAAATTACTTCTCGATGTTGGAAAATTTTAAATCCAGCACCATTGGCTTAGTTAGAATTTTTGAGCATCAGGTCGTGCCATTTTTTAATTATTTTTGGCACTTTAAAAATATTTTACTGTTCAGCTTCAACTAGGTTACTATTCATAGGACACTGCTGTGAAAATTTTACTTGCATTTTAACCCCTTATATGACTTCAATTTCATTCCAAAATTTTCCCATAATTATGTTATAATTGATATTTTGTGACGCCTGTCACCCGTTCCGTACACCGGACTGAATAGCAAACACGCACAACACATAACGATATTCAAAATCCTCATACAAAAACCCTACCCAATTAAAAATTTTTATTACTTAAGATATTTTAAAACTCAAAAGATATAAAAATGTGAAAATAGTTTTGGCATACTTTACAAGGTAACTAGTGGGGTCATCATTTCAAAATTCCAGCAGCATAATGGATATATCGGGACACTTTCCCAAATAGTACCTGCTATAAAAATACTTCTATAATCATGGTACAACAATTTCTCAACCACCTGGGTCCTCTTGGCCCTCCAAATTCATCAAAACAACATATCACATACAACGGAGCCTCAAGCTCATCAAAACATTATATAAAAACTCAAAGGGGCCTCAGGCACCCTCAATAACACTCATCACTTATAGAAGTAATAGATATCATACAAGTTATGCAATGCAATTTAAAACATTATATTAAAGGTTTA
>CANXYI011163788.1:0-10246 GCA_948208565.1 Hura crepitans
TATGTGTTGACATAAGTCCATACTTAAAACTAAATGAGATAAAAGATGGCGAAAGGATTTTATTGCACCTTAACTGTATATGGAAGGGTTAACTCAAACCATTTGACTTCTCAGCACTTAAGTAGTCATGATGCATGGCTAAATGCCCCTCTTAACTTGTATACTAGTAATATATCAATTAGAGAATTGATATTGATTGAATCTATAGAGTCCCAATTGGACTAGGACTTTAATTCACTTTGTACTACCAAGCTATTCTGGAAACCCATTATGCCACACACATAAAAGGAGTTTGAAGAAGATTCAATGTGATGGAAATTTCTACTTAAATGAGATATCATTGGAAGATGAATTAAGTAGAAGAAATGAGTAAATGGGCTTAAGGCCCACTTGCAAATAAAAAGTCTAGAAAATCATGGTTTTTGGAGTTAAGCCTAGTTGAGTCTAAACTTTTAATTGTTCTTGAAACTAATTTTTCATGAGCTTTTAAAAGTTCTAAAAGGCCTTAAACAAAGTTAACTATTAATATAAAATGGAGCCTATAAGTGCCACATAGGATTAATGAAAGTGGGGTTAAAGTAGATTGTGCATAAGCCTATTAAAAAGTTTATATGCATAGGACAAAAAGAGGCCCAATTGATGGGTCCATTCTAAACCAACTTAGGCTAAGTTTTAAGTGTTAAAATCTAACCTAAATAAGGTTATTTATGATATAAATAACCTTGTTGTAGTAGCCACCATAAGGAGACATTATGATTTTGAACTTTTATATAGAACAATTAAAGCACATGTTTTCTTCTTCTTCCTTCATCCACTTGTAATTCTTACTAGCATCTAGATTTACAAGTTGATCTCTTCTAAAAACTTCTTTTGTGGATTACCTTAGAGGTGTTTTTTGAAGAGGATCACTATGGTTTGCAACAACCTAGTGAGAATAGCTCATGGAAGGAATCTGATATCATTCTTTTACGGTAAATCACAAAACGCTGCTACATTTAACATTTGGTATGAATTTTAAATTATCTAGGTCCATTATCATCGTTAGTTTCTCTAACAATTTTATTTTTTCTATTGTGTATGAGTGAGAAAAACCAACATAGAGTTCCACTAAAACTTGACATTCTTGTAAATAAGCTTGGTGAGTGTAAATGCTATAAAAAAGAATGCTTTCACAAATATCTTATAATATACAAAGAGGCTAGGAAAACTACAAATTTCTATGAAACTCCTAGGAGACTTTTAGTTGATGATCACCTCAATTTTACTAGGATCCACCTAGATACCATTTAATGAAACAATATGGACTAGAAAAGATATTTAATCTAGGTAAAACTCGCACTTGGTCAACTTAGCATAAAGTTGATATTCTCTCAAAGTTTGCAACACCATCGTGAAATGATGATCATACTTTTCTTCAGTCTTGGAAGGGACTAGGATGTCATCAATGAACACCAGCACAAAATTAATCCAAATATGGTTCAAATACCTTTTTCATAAGATCCATAAAAACAAATGGAGCATTCATGAGCCCAAATGGCTTAACAAGAAAGTTGTATTATCCATACCTAGTCCTAATGGCTATCTTAGGCACAAAAGGATTCCATGATCTTAAATTAATAGTACCTTGACCTTAAAACAATGTTGGAAAACACACTAACACCTCTTAACTAGTAAAATAAATCATTTATTCAAGGTAAAGGATATGATCTTATTTAATTGCATATAATCAACAAAGTATTAAAGACCCATTTTTCTTTCCAAAAAAGAGTTTTGAAGCTCCCAATAGTGAAACACTAGATTAGATAAAACCTTTATCAAGAAGTTCTTACAACTATAATGTGTGCTCCTTTAATTCTATTTGAGCCATCTTATATTGAGCTATAGAGACAAGAGTAGCACCAGACATTTTCTCAATGGTAAACTCCATATCTTTTTTCGGGTGATAATTGATGTAGGTCATCAAAAAACATATTAGGGAACTCCTTAACCATAGGTATGTTCTCTATAACAAGGCCTTCCATTCTTATATCAATCATATTAGCATAGAAGGCTATGCAACCTTTCTTTATCAATTTTCAGGCTATCATTATCAAAATTAAATTGTATAGCTCATTAGATCTAAGCCTAAAATAATTACCTCTTTACCATAGGTGACCTTAAGGTAACTCACTTTTTCTTGCAATCTATTATGTCTTAGTGCTTAAAAAGCCAATCCATACCTATGATCATATCAAATTTATGGAAAGGCAATACTACCAATAAAGCTAAGAATTCTCTATCATGTATCTCTATTAGCCAATCCTTATATTGCTTATTAATAGAAATATTATGTCTTGAAGGGCTTCTTACAACAATTTTATGTTCTAACATATTAGCACATAATTCAAAACCTTTAAGAAGAGATGCATATCTTTATCTGTATGTGGAAGCAAGATTAATGAGGGCATAAACATCAGAACTAAGGGAAAAGAATTTACTAACAATCACATCTAGTGCATCCTAGTTCTCTCTAACCTACAGTGCATAAACTTAAACAATAATCATCCTTATCTCTTATTATTAGTCTATAGATTCAAAAGTGGCTATCTAATTCAAGCCACCCATATTCTGCCTTTCTAGCCTTCTACCACTCTGAGCCTCAAATGCAACATTCTAGGCTATAGCTTGTACAACTTATCTCTTAGGACAATCCTTTATTAAATGTCCCTTAACCCCTCACTTAAAGTAAGCACTAGTCTTTTCTTGTACGGTTTAAAGTGGTAGCTTCAATAATAATAACACAATAAAGAGGCTAATCCCCTAGATAAGGTGACAAAAGCACTAGCTATACCTCTATGCTATTGTTGACCACTCTTTTGAGAACCACATGTTTTTGGATTATATGACCCCACTAACTATATCTGAGAGAACTTGAACTTTGTATTACAAGAAGGGTTCTAACTAGATTGCTCTTCTTTCCTTGATATTTTTCCTTCTTACTTAATTCCTATAACTTGGCTTGTTTAACATCTAGAGCTACATTCACTAGCTTTAGAAAGCTACTTATCTCTTATCTTGTAATGTGTACTCTAATTGAGTTATTGACACTATCCCTAAATTGGTGACACTTATTTACCTCATCTGCCACTATCTTAGGAACATATCTACAAAGCTTTAGAAATCTCTCTCATACTTCATTGTTATAAGTTGCTTCTCTTTGAAGTAAAGAAACTCACTTCTTTTTCTTTCTAAATATATCCTCCCAATATACTTTTATCAAAAAGAGAAGAGGAAAAACTCCTAAGTAAATTACTATAGAGGCTATATAGTCTTACCTTGTCTTCTAACATAAATCCACCACTAAGGTGCTTTATCCTACAATAATAAAGTGGCACCCTACACCTTCTTTTCTAAGGTCAATGAAAAACATCTAAAATCCTTTTAATCTTCTCAAGCTAATACTCAACTACTATAGCATAATCCTCTTTTAAACTTTTACAATCTTTAACTCCATTCTTATAAAGCTTATCTCTCATGGTCTTCATTGGTAGAGGAGGTGGCAGTGGTGGTTGTGGCTATGGTAGATGTATAATACATTCGTATTGCCCCTATAACTTGTCTTATAAAGTCTATCATCTACTATAGAAAAGTAGCTTGGGCTTTTATAGATATACAATATAAAGTTGAAATAGGTGTTTCTAATTACACATGGTTGCCAATACTAGCATGGTTATTACTACCAACAGCCTCATCTAGTGGCCGCTGAGATAATGAGTCCATGCTAGCCTATATAGGAGAGGGGAATTGCATCAACTCAACACTTTTATCCTATATAATGTTATAAAATGAATGTTCTTAACAAAACCATCGTATTACTATATCTTGGAATTGACTACACCTAGGCACTAATACCACTAAAAGTGAAAACCCTTACCCTATTGTTACCCCAACCAAATCCAAACTCACATAACAATTATAACACATAAAATCATATTGATACAAACATCCAATCTATATCACCATACATACATCATCCATGAACACTATGCCTCCCTTAGATTATCTGTTTATACATGCCATATATATCATAATAAGAAAATGATACAACCAATGATCATGTCTTTTAATACATCATTATTATATACCTATTAAGCATTCTACATGTAACCTATAGATGAATACTGGAATGCTTAGGCTTTATGAAAAGCAAAAACTCAAAACCATGTTGATACTAAAATTTACATTGATACGCCACTAGACTCTACTCCTACCTCTTTTGAGCAGTGGCTTTAAGACTTGCTTAGTGGATCACCACTAAGGTTAAAGTACTCAGTGGATGCTTTTTAACCTAGATAATCTTCATTGACTATCTAAGTTATAAGCTTGCAGGGTTAAAATTTCACAACTATCATAAAAAAAAGCATGAAAAGTTGTTACACCCATAAATATACAAGAAATGCATACACATAAGCATATATTAGTTTTCCATTTTTATACCATTATATTCATATTCATGGCCATTAATATTGTGATAGACATACATGCATGCATAGTATGATACGTTACTAAGACAAGTGAAAATTATATTATCTCATGATATTCATACATGTCAACTTTCTTAACTCTTTCGTTATAGTTATTTCTTAAATTATATTCCATTTCTTCTAAAGACTTCCTTTTGTGCTAGGATAAGGTATAGGTTATGATGGATTTCCTTTAATTCGATGACTTTTCTTACTACACAAATGTAAAAGTGTGATAATTCTTTCAAACTACTAACTTTTCTTTATACCTAAAGCCATAGATGGCACCTGTACTACACATAAGGTGCATAAATAATCTTGTTAGCCAAAGTTACAAATCATGGTAGATCTGGTAAAGTCCATTATTTAGCATGCCAAACTATCCTAAGACATTCAAAACTATTCAGTAGAAATCGATACCTCATATTCATTTCTTCAATCTCATTGCATTTAAATCATGTGAGCACTATTATCTTGAATTCTAGTGCCAAACATTCAAATGATATTGGAATCATAACATTTCTTATAGACATCTTTCCTTTCTTGTTGAGATAGAGGCTATGTCATTTATATGCATTTAACATGCTTGAATTTCAAAAGTTTCTAGTTAAGTTCATGATATACTTACCTTACACATGTATTAAGAATCTCATATGAAAAATTTTTCTTCAACATTCATGATGATAGCATTATTCATTCTCAAATTCACTGTAGCATAACAATTTAAGTTTTCATATATAAGTATATAATATGCCAATTTGTCACATTGACACATAAGTTGTATCTTTTGGCTAATGAACTAATACATTTATGAGTAAATCTTCTATTTAACATTATGACATTTCTAACATAGACATTTTAATCATAATCATGTTAAAACATTATAGCTTTAACTTTTTAAGAGATTTAGATTATTTAAGTTTTTCAATATGGCATATTAACTTCATTTTGGCATTAAAATTTCAAAAATTAACCTTAGCTACATTAATTAGCCCTTAGAAAGCATAAACTTAAGAAAGAAAAGTTTACCATTCAAGACCACATTTCAGCCTTAATATAGCCTATCAAGTTTTACTTTGTAAGTTTAAATTTTCTTACACAACCAATTCATGGTTAATTTCACACATGTGACTTAGATCAACCATCCACGCCATTTAACACCTTATAAGGTTAAACAAAAGTTATACTTTCTTGATCATAGGTCTTAGCCACTACCATATATCAAGTTTAAGTTTCATTTCTTCAATTCCTTCAGTTTTGACTATAATCCTTTTTTAATTATACATAAATAACTTTAATTTCCATGACTACCACTGTAAACTAAAACTATAATTCTCAATTTCCACAAAATAAATCATCAAAATTAGGTTAATTGAATTAAGAAGTGCTAACCTCTAAAGTTAGCATAACTCAATCCTTGATTTGTTTTCTAAAGCATTCAAAATCCTTAATTCCATTCTCTTAAGTTTCAAACAAAAGCATGCACTCTAAGTTCAAGCTTTGCCATGCATATACATGACCATTAGTCATCATTTCAAGCATAATAACTCTACTTTCACACTTTTTTTACATTAAAAAAGCATTAATTCATGAGTGAGAATCACTTATCCATAAAATGAAACTCATGTTTAAACCTCAAATTCAACACTTTTCCTTTAATTTTTCACTTTGCTATTCTTAAAATCTAATTTGCCTTAATTTTTAAAGCAAAACCATATGTCTTTTATGGGTTTTGAATAATAAAAGATATGAAGAAGTGGGAGGAGAAAGCCATCATCTTGGAAGAGAAAGAAGTGAATGAGCTCTACTCATCATTTCTCTTTCCTAAATCCTCTTTTTATATGGCCGTATAAGGGCCAAGATGTAGGCATGTGTCACTTATCCCCAAAACTCTTAATCTTTTATTTGCATGTCAAAACACCCTTATCTTATCTAAATATAGTTAATTTGTGCTAATTAGACATTCTTTAATCTTTGGTTATTATTTGTTATTTCATCTTTTTTGCTTATCTACTACTCAAACTTTATTTTTTATATTTCAACCCAAAAATGAGCTTGATTTGTTTAAATATTAAAATTTGGCCATATTGATGAATTGTACATTAGAACATCAAGTTTGTACTTCTTGAGCCTCGGGTGGCCCTGAGTGTACTATTCATAGTCTAAAGAGTACTATTCACAAAGATGAGATTTTGTGTCATTACAAAAGTATTATTTATAATGTAATTATTAGTAAAATTTGGAGTGAAAATGAAGTCATTAAGAATATTACATTCAATAATGATGTCTTCATAGTAATATAATATGAATAACAACCTAGTCAGGGCGAAACTAATAATTTTAGCATTTTTGTCCGAAGACCTAAAAGTTTCAGAACCTAATACTCAAATATTCCAAAGAGACAATTGAAATTGGAATTGCAATTTCTAAAGGTTAATGGAATTTTTTAAAAATAAAAAATGGAAAAATATTTAATTTTGCATTGGGATTTCAAAGTTTTTGCATACAAATTGTTCGAGATCAATAAGTAATATTACAGTTGATTATTTTAAATATTTAAATTCGTAATATAATGGAAGAATTTTGGGAATTTGAGAGGATCAAGTTAGGATTAATCATGGCCATTCAACTAAGGGTATATGAGTTAATATTTTGGTTAAAGGAAAAAGAAAAAAAAATCTGATGAGAAAAAGCTATAGACCATGAGCTTAAAAACCACCATTTTAGCTCGTTCAACCCCCTAATCCACCATAGTATTGCACCCAAAAGTGACCCTAAAGTTTAATTAAACCACTTTAAGCATTTTTAAGCCTTTGAACTCAAGATTGAGGTACTAAATTGAAGAATTATATAGTTTTAGGAGATGGGTAAATATTGACAAAGTTATGGGTAGAGTATTTTTTAAAAGTTTTATTATTTTTATATGTAATTTGAGTTCCTAATTTAAGGTTTATGAAGTTAATTTGAGTTTTTGTTAAGTGTATGATTTATTTCAAAATTTTGAATGTTATGGGTTGTATGATTGTGTAATGGAAGAAAGAAAAAGTATGATGGAAGAGAAAAGAGAAGGAGAAGTGAAGTGCTTAAAGTTCTTTTAGATTATTTTGGTATGTAGAACTTTAAGATTTAAGTATAAGCATTATTATTCCTATATGCAATTAATGGTGAAAATTGTGTTATAAATACATGTCGAGGATTATAAATTTAATAAGGAATTAAATGAACCTAAGTTTATTACTATATTATGTTTAAAATATTAGTAAGTATGTGTATGTGTATAAGCTAACACATGTATGATGGGTGAAAGATATGTGTAAGCTTGAATATAAAGAAATTTGTGACTAAAATGCGAGCATATGGAATAATTAATCCTAAAGTATATAATTAGAAGAATGGTAATGTAATAGAATAATTATAAAGAAATAAATGTGTAATTATGATGTAAATTCACTTAATGATTCTAATAGAAAGTATGAGAAAAAGTGGTGTACATGAATATGTGTAAATGAACCAAATCTATAAAAATAAGAATAATAATTGTGAGTAACCTATTGTGCCAAAATTGACTTATAAATAATGATTAACATGTGTCTATTATAAACTACATGAGGCAAAGATAATGTTTATGATAAATTCTAAATCAACTAAATGTTCATTATAATGTGTTATGTAATTTAACACAAGTATGTCAAAAGTCATTAAATTTGTTGCTAAATATGAATCAATTCAAGCATGTGAATCATTAAGTAGTTGGTCAAAAATAATGATGGAAAGATATTACTTTCCAATAAGGCATGTTTAGGCAAATGGCTTACATGATGAGAGAGTGACATGTGTAATTTCATACTAAGATATGGATTCTTTAAAAGAAGGCATTTGGTAACCTTGATTTTATGTTAATTATGATAGCTATATACAATGTTACATATAAATTAAATGTAAACATAAGTTAAGATAATTAAAGAATAAAAATGCCTATAAGAAAGCAAACAACATAGCCTAGATATGTTTATAGGTTAACATTTATGACCTTTAGGTCAGATTCATGACCTTTATTGTCTGAAATCACCTTTGTTGTTTTATATAACCATTGTGGTTCGATATGGCCCTTATGTCCCGATATGTCTCATTATCTACTATCAGGATAATTATCTATTGAGTATGGGCAAACCAAATGTTATATATAAGAAAATCAAATGAAGATACATTAGAAAATAAGATTTGATAAAACTTGCATAACTTAATAGGGCATAACCCAAATGTCATTAAATGGAATTACATGGATGAATGAATTTCATTATGAAAATTGTGATTATCATGATATGGATACACATGTAAAAAGCACTTGATATGTATGGCAAATATGTGCATTTATTAAGTTTAATATTTTTTGACACATGACTGAGCTCAATAGCTTAACACATGATTTATTGTTTTTGTAATATGTATGTTGAATAATAGGTAAAGAAGCTTAAAGTTGTCAGTAACCAATAGTTTCACACTCTTGATGCTTCCTTTCATTATATAAAGTTCTTCTATATAGTTCTCATAAAGTGTAACATTGGCACTCATATATATATAAGGGCATTTGCCATAACATATTAAGTGATGTGTTTTGTAAAACATTTAAAGATGGTTTAGATGTATATACATGTTATGTTACTTAGTTGGTATTCTTAAAACTATGATTCTTTTATGTATCTTTGTGAGATATCCTATTGTTGTGTTCATAGATGATCAAAAGAACAATTAGACTATGTAGTTTTAATGTGTTAATATGATTAGACATGTGTCTTTATGCAAGTTACTATTTCAGATAGTGTCATTAGATAGAAATTATGCTATCAGATTTTAAATGCGATGACCCTAAATTGTTAAACCCCTTATATGGTTTTTCTTTAGTAAGTGCTTAAAGGTTTTATGCCTAAGAGCTAAGTCCACGTTGTTGCAAAGTTTTATGTAAGGCAAATAAGTAAGGAAGTTTCATATTAGTTTTGTGTCATTCAATAATCAAATCTAAGAGGTGGTAGGGTGAGAGGTATCACAACATGTCCTTAATTGTACATATCACCACAAATATTGTTTGTACTAATCTATGTTTGCAATTATCACTATACTATACATATCATGATACACAATTATACCATTGTATGATAAGATCAACGTTAGCAACTCAACACGTGGAGGTTGGAAGCTCTGTGCAACCATTGCTATTGTAACTAACCTTTATATGCAAGGGTACTTAAACTTATATGACTATTCTTGTTTGATAACACATCTATGCAATGGTTAGTATACACACATGGTTGCTTTGATTTATTGTTGCAAGTTTATGTGGCAGTTCCTATTGTAGATTTGTAGTAGCTACTATTGTCTACATTCTAAGTAATTTCTATCTCTTTTAAGTCTATAAATTATTCATTTTCATCACAATTTGAATCTTCACAGTCTTTAATTATTATATTCACTTTAACACATGAAAAAGACAATTAACATATTCATTTTATCATCATATTTATGATTCAACCAAGAACACACATAAACATTTCAAGCATCATTTAATTCCTAAAATAGTTTATCTAGCACTTTTAACTATTATTATACCATAAATTAATTAAATAAAATAGTGTTAGTCATTCATTCTTATAGGCCTATCATTAGTCATTCATTCTTATAGGCCTATCATAATTAAATAACTAAAAAATCTTAGATCATGAACTCATGTAAAATTCAAAGAATTCTCT
>CANXYI011163805.1:0-13560 GCA_948208565.1 Hura crepitans
GCTATAACTTAATTAGGTCGATGCAATAGTCGGGGTCTAGAATATGGAACACTGCACTATTTTATTCCCTTTAAATCCAGTGTCTGTCAGTGTTGTCTTTCTAGATGGGCTAACTAAAATAAATTAAACTAGAACAATATAATTTACATGTGACATTGAAATATAATATAAGGGCATTCTGGTAATTTTACATGGACGACATTTATTGGCTTAATTATTAAAGATTATGCATACATTTGTTAATAATGATCTTAAAACTATAAATTACATGAGTTAAAAGGATTAATTGGATAATTTACTAATAGGGACACTAAAAGGGCAACTTGGTAATTTTTGTATGTTAGTAATCCAGGTTGTACCTTGAAATTAGAACAAGAGAAGAATATGAGTATATTTGCATGAATAAACTGTTGGACATGTTTAAATGCTTGAATTCACCACTGAGTATATTATATACCCAGCGTACCTATTTTAGTGCACATGTAGCCAAAATAAGGATGCAACCTTATAAAGCATGCAGCAAAGTTCAAAGGTTATTCATTAGAAAGTGGATAATGCACATTTTCTTTAGTTTTGTAGTCTATGTACTTAGGTGGGAAATAGGTGTTATGCTTATATAGGACATATGATGTAATTATATGAGTACAGACTATGTTGTAATTAACTAGTTATTAATCTTTTTGTGAATGTATGGCTTTTGGTTGATATAATGGATGATATATGAGCTTGAGGCTCTAATTTGTGTTTTTCTTGATTGTGGCCTGAGGCCTGTGTTGCTTTTGATAGAATGGTGATGTTAGGCTGATACTTGGGGGACCAGAAGGGTCCAAGGATGTGAGAATATGTTATAAAAGTGTTTTATAGGTCGAAATTTTTGGCATAGTGACCCGTGCAGCTGTTATGCTACCAAATTTTAGGAAAAACTTGACTGAATTGAAATTACTCCATATTGGCATGAACATAATGGCATGAGCCTAAATGAACTATAGGAACATACAGGACTGAATTTAGAGTAAGACATGTTTAAATAGTACAGAATAAGTAAAAGTTAAACAAATGACCATGGGAGAAATTAAGGATGGGTAACCTAGCTAGAAGTGCGCCACTTATTAGGTTTCTTCGGGAATCTAATAAGGGTTGTGACAATCAGGGTAGATCCAAGTAAGATCAAGCCTTTATTTGAATGGAAACCTTTCAAGAATTGTGATAAAGATTAGGAGTTTCTTAGGGTTAGTTTGATATTATAGGTGGTTTGTGAAAGGATTTTCCCTAATTGTAGCTCCAACAACACGATTATTAAGGAAGGATGTTAGATTTGAGTGGGATGACAATTGCCAAAAGAGCTTTGACAAATTGAAAGCCATGTTAACTAGAGCCCTTATCTTTACACTACTAGAGCTAAGAAAGGATTTTGTTTTTTATAATGATGCTTCTCATAATGGGCTTAGGTATGTGTTAATATAGGATGGCAAGGTAGTGGCTTATGAATATATACAATTGGAGCCTCATGAAAAGAATTATCCAACTTATGATCTAAAGTTAGCTACCATTGTTTTTGCTTTTAAGATATGGAGACATCATCTTTACAATGAAAAATGCTACATATATATAAACAATAAAAGTTTGAAATATCTTTCTATGTAAAAGGAATTGACTTTTGGACAATGAAGGTGGATGAAATTGATCAAAAACTATCATTGTGTGATTGATTACCATCCAAGTAAGGAAAATGTAATAACTGACGCATTGAGTTAGAGATTTCTATGTGCCATGAAAGCAATGAATGTTTAATTACAATACAAATGGAGCTTTGTTAGCATATTTGCATATAAAACCTAGATTGATTCAATAGGTCAAAGAGGTATAAAAGAATGATAACCAACTCATGCATGTAATGAATTTTCTTAAAGAGGAGAAGCCTTTTGAGCATAAAATTAAAGCAAATGGATATTTGTATTACCATGATACATTTTGTGCGCCTAATGTAAAGGATATCAAGCAACAAGTAATGCATAAAGCTTATAATTCACCTTAAGCTATACATCCTAAGAGAAGAAGAATGTATCTTAATTTGAAGCCATATTATTGGTGGCCTAGAATGAAGAAAGATATAGTTGAGTATATGTCTAGATGTCTTACCTATCAATAAGTATAAGCAAAAAGCCAAGTCCTTTCTGGATTGCTTTAAACTATAGCAATACAAGAGTGGTAATGGGAGAGAGTTACTATGGATTTTGTGGTTAGATTACCTATGACTAGGAGCAAATGTGATGTGGTATGGGCAATTATGGATTGATTGATAAAGACAACACACTTCATTCCTATTAGAATGGATTATTCATTAGAGAAACTTGCACAACTATTATATAAATGAGATTCTGAGGCTACATGGAGTACCAATATCCATCATACCAAATATAGACCCCAAATTCACATTAAGATTTTGGAAAAAGTTGCATAATGCTTTAGGTACTGGTCTTACATTCAGTACTATTTTTCATCCATAAATAGATGGCCAATTAGGATGGGTCAATCATATGCTTAAAGATATGTTAAAGAGTTGTGCTATTGATTTCAAAGGTAATTGGGATAAATACTTATCATTGACAGAAAATAGTTATCAAGCAAGTTTAGAAATTGCACCATATGAAGCTTGTTATGGAAGAAAATATAAAACTCCATTGTGTTGGAGTGAAGTGGGTTAAAATATTCTAATGGGACTAGATTTGATAAAAGATACAGAAGAAAAAGTCAAGGTTATCATATATAAGATGAAAGTGGCTTTAGATAGGTGAAAATCATATGTAGATTTGAAAAGAAAATCGATTGAATATAAAGTAGGAGATAAAGTTTTTCTTAAAGTGTAACCTTGGAAGAAGGTATTAAGGTTTAGCAAAAATGTGAAGCTAAGTCCAAGATTCATTAGTCTATATGAGATAATAGAACATGTGGGACCAGTGGCATATCAATTAGCATTGCCACCAAAGTTACATTAGATTTATGATGTTTTCATGTTTCCATGCTAAAGTGATGTAGATTAAATTTTTCTTATGTGATAGTAGCAAAAGAAGTAGAGGTATAGTTGAACCTTTCAAACAAAGAAGAGCCAATTAAGATTTTGGCACATAAAGTGAAAGAATTACTTAATAAAGCAGTGCCATTGGTTAAAGTGTTATAGAAATAACACAACTCATAAGAAACAACTAGGGAAAATAAGCAGTAGATGAAGGAGCAATATCCATATTTATTTGAATTAGGTAAATTTCAAGGATAAAACTTCTTACGAAGGGAAGAAATGTAGTACCCACAAAACATGGCTTCATGAATAGTACTTTTCTTATTAGGATTAGGGTTCCCTAGTAATGGGTCCTATTAAAGTGGCCTAGAGGGGAGTACTAGTCATGAAACTTCAAAAGGCAAAATAAGGCATGAAACAAAAGAATTGAAAGTAGCCATTGACCTTCATAATTCTTTTACATCGATATCTAGTGGATAGTGACCTTAGTTTGAGCTATGACATAAAAAGGTAAAGATGTGCTCAGACTGACCTGAAAATAGCATAAGTTGAAGGTCAAAAATTCTAACTGGTCCAATAGTGAAGAAATCATAATTTTCTAACATCAATAAGTATTTTTTTTGAATTTCATATTTATGTGATTGAAAAGTTAAGCATGTTTCCTTTGGCTTTTTGGCATAAACTTCAAGGATTCATTTAATTATGAAGTTCTAGAGTTTTTACTTTCTTAAGAAGTAATTTTGGTGATTACAAAGTTTAAGAATAAATTTTTAAAGATTAAAACAAAACTAGGAAAAAAACTAACCATTGGATTGTTAAATGGTTAAATTGTGGTCATCCGTGTGTTTAATTTAAATAGGTGATCTCATGTGAGCGTAACACAGCCAATCACCATTTCATCTTCTTTGACCACTATTAGAAGTTAATGCCTACCCTAAGGAATCCCTCCACCCATTTTTCATTCAAACTCTTTAATTTCTCAAGCTAAACCTTTGTATATTATACTCAAATCGATACTCATAGCATCTAGTTTCTTATTTTGGAATTTATTTTTTGAAAAAAGGAGTTTTTTTTAGAAAAATATGAGATTTCAAAGTTAGGGTTTTGAAAAGCCAAAAGCATGGTAAGCATATTTTTCGAGTTCTAATGTTTTTCTACGATATTAAGGGTGTTTGGAACTACGGTACGAGTGTTATTTTTGAATTTTGATTCATGTAGATTTTTATATGAATTTTTATAACCTATTACTTTTATAGAACATAGAGAAAGTGAAAGAGAGGGAAGCTAAAGGCAATGAGAATTAGTAAAGTGATATTCGAGACACTAAGAAATCTCTTTATAAGTGTATTTAGTAAAATAAGTGTACACTTTTTTTTTTGTGCATTTTCAAGTTTGTATATCATTAAGGAAATTAGAAGTTTGGTAGTTTAAATGGTCTTAAAACAATTTTGATGGTATAATAAGGTTCAATATATGTTGAATAAGTAAAAATAATAGAGAAATCATAATAAAATAGGTGTATAGAAGTAATGTACAATTGACTGAATGTAATGTGTAAAAAGGGCAAAATGGTGATTTTGGACAATATGGTTAAAATATGTATAATTAAGCCATATTTGTATCATTAATCATGTTAGAATAATGTTTGATGGAAAAGAAATGTATTGTGTTGGAAATGTGGTACATTGTATGTCTGTTGTGCATATACATTATTGAGCGCACATGTATAGGTTGTAATGTATATGTACTTGTAATGTTAACTTTGAATGTGGAACATAAGGCATCAAATGAGAATTACATATGGATCATAGTGGTATCAATGAGGTAAAGATATATATGAATGTGATTATGTGTTATGTATAAAGATTATGTAATATAAAATCGTATAAAGTAAAGTGTTAAAAGGCTATACATGTTAGACAAACTATTGGATATGTTAACTGGTCAACTAGGGAGTTAGTTGCTGCTAGATATTTGACATTATTTTCATGTAATTATAGTTACTGTTGGGTCTATTTAGGCCACTGCACATACATATATCATATATTGCTATAATCTATTATATATTGATATATCTTGATTATTTATATAAGTGCAACCATCAGTAAGTCCAAAAAAATTAGTACATATAATTTCATGTGGATGTAACCATAGGAAGGTCTAATAGGATCACTGCACATCTATAATAACCCACTGGTGTAGCAGTTGTTAGGTCTAAAATGTAGGCCACTGCACACCATGATCCCAATGTCTAGTCTTGGGATTCATGTTTGTTAGATATGGGCTAATTAGTTAGTTAATTAAGAAACTGAAATTATATGTACTATAAAATCAATAAAAACTTGATTAAACATCAAATGAATAGGCATATGTTATGATTAGAAAAAGGTTTTGTGACAAATGTAAATAGTTAAACAATGAGCATAACAATGTGTGTGATTTTGATACGTTATAACTGCATGGCATTACATATTTAATATACATTTGTGTGCATATGTGTGTAAACATATTTTATTGAATACACCACTATATTTTATGCTTAGCACATCATATTTTTTAATGGGTAAGTAGTGGATAGACAGCTACAACCAGCCTTAATAATAGTAGTACAGTAAAGTTAATATAATTCTTTTAGGTATATTTTAGTTTTATAGTGTGATGTAATATCATAAGTAATTGGCACTCATATGTAAACATAATAGGACTAAAATATTATGATATGTATTATGATAAGGCATATTGGGATGTAAAACAATATTATACAGATTATGTTCTTAGGATTTGCTAGTCTATAGATGAGATGCATGTTGTGATATGGCTGCTTAGGAGATTGAGATGAGATAAGGACCAAAAGGGTCTAGGATGTTGGTTGATGATTGAGATGATATAAAAGTGCTATTTTTTGCAGGTTTTGTTTTGGAATATGTCTATATGTATTCATTATGCTGCCAAAATTTTGTTGTAATAAGTATGTTATCATAATATCTACAATTTTCATAGAAAGGGTTTTAAGAATAGAATGGCAAGGATATAATAAGTTTGTTATCATGTCATCTCTTATTTAGATTCGTAACGGTTCAGGTAGGAGGTGTCACAATGTGGCATCCCTTGTTCAAATCTAGCTACTTGGTTATAGGAGGGGTGCTATAGTTATACCATATCAATTACCATTAATGCATGCTTATACCCATAATTCAAGCTAATTAAGTTACAACACACATTTTTTAAGTATCAAATTATGCACATAAAATGTATAACTTATTGAATACACTTACTATTATTACCCAAAGCTTCAATTGCACTTTCCTACATCATTTATTTGCCTTTCCCTTGTATTTTATTCACTTTCTCTCCAAACATACACAATTCAACCTTGGAAAAATTCCAAATAAATTACACATAACTCTAAACTTGAAATTAACATTAGAAACATTCTTTTAACAACCAAATACACTTAAGAAAAGTGTAAATCTTCAAATTTTTCATTAATTTATATGATGTGCGCCTTTTAAATAAGCTTTCCACCACTCATACTAGCCTTTAACTTCAATTTCATGTGATTAATTAATGGTCTAAGTGTTTTAAAGGGTCAAATTATTGAGTGAATTAGGTGGGAAAGGTTCAATATGGTGATATGAAAAACAAAAGTAAGAGCTTAAAGCTCTCTTTAATGGTGTTGACTAGGTGTAAAGGAAAAGGAAGGAATGTTTCCCATATTTAACCATTTAAGTGTGCTTTGACCCTTTTTGTAGTAGTTTAGATCAAAGATCCCTATTAGATCATATGGCAATCCAAAGGTTGAGAAGAATTATCACTTTTTTATGTCTTTTAAAAATTATTTCTATCATTTCCAAACTGCATTTTATCCCCTTTTTATGTAACACCCCTCCCTTGACTTAATAAGTGAATTCGAACAAGATTTGCCACATTATGACTCCTCCTACCTAAACTGTTACCAGTACGAATAAGAGATGACATGAAACTAACTTATCTTAACCTTACCATCATCTTCATAAAACCCTTTTGTATGTTAAATATACATATCATTACGACTTTCTCATTTTAACAAAATTTTAGTAGCATAATAGCTTCATATAAAACATATCCCAAAACAAAAACCCATAGAAAACAACACTTCTATATTATCTCAATAAATCACCAACATTCTAGACCTTTCCAGTCCTTATCTCAACATAATCTTCCAAGTAAACATATCATATCATACAATCTCATCCACATACATACATATCATTAAAACATAACTTATATAATATGTTTACATCCCAACATACCATACAATAAAACATATCACCATACTCTAGTCATAATATGCTTACATATGAGTGCCAACTACTTATAATATTACATCACACTATATAAACAAAAATATACCAAAAACACTTGTGAATATCTGTATTGACCTGCACTGCTACTGTTGAGGCTATTTGAGGTTGGCTATCTACTACTTATACATCAAAAACATGATGTGCTAAGCATAAAGCCTAGTGGTGTATTGAATAAAATATTTTTAAACATGTATTGACACAAATGCACATTAAACATGCACTACCATGCAGTCATGACATACTAGTTGCACACATATTATAATGCACATTATTTACCTATATTCATTTGTCATGTTATCTTATTCCAATCATATGATTTGGCTACTCATTCTATGTATATTAGATCCTTTATTCATCCTATAATGCACATAATTTCTATTTCTTAATTACAAAATTGATTAGCCCATATTTGATGGACATGAATCCCAATACTAGAAATTAGGATCATGGTGTATAGTGGCCTATATTTTATACCTAACAACTACTACATTAGCATGGCAGGTTATCAATAATGTGCAATGATCCTATTGAACCTACCTACAGCGACACCTACAAGAATTATGTGTAGTGCTTTTGTTAGACCTACCAACGACTGCACCCATATAAATATTCATGATATGTTAATTTGTATAATAGATTATAGCAATATACAATATGTGTATGTGTGGTGTCCTAAAAAGACCTGATAGCGGCTATACTCGTATAGAAATAACACCAAATATCTAGCAGCTACTTGTACCCTAGTTGACTAATCAACCTATCCAATAGGTTGTCTAACATATATAGGCTTTTGACACTTTATGTTATACAATTTTACATTACATGTTCTTATTACATGACACATAATCATATTTGTATCTTTCTTTACCTCATTGATACCATTATGTTCTATACAAAATTCTCATTTGAAGACTTATAAACCACAATCATAAATGACATCTCAATTATACCTACATTGCAACTTATGTTTCATTACATCTAGTATGTTACATATGCACACAAAATGCATAACACACCTATATACTCCTAATTTACCACATTTCCAATATAATACATTCTTATTCATCAAACATTATTCTAGGATGATTAATTATCCAATTGTCAAACATTTTTACACAATTTACAATAATGTCTAAAATTACCATTTTGCCTTTTATTACAAAACATACAACTAAGTGCACAACTTATCCATACTCTAATTTAATCATCATTTAACCATTATTTTCACTTAATTAACATATATTAAACCTCAATAAGCCATAAAAATAATTTTAAGACTATTTAAACCATTAAAACTACAACTTTCATAATAGATTTCTAAACTAAAAATGCACAAGCATGAAATGTGTTCACATATTTTACGATATACACTTAAAGAGTAGTTTTTTAGTGTCCCGAATACCATTTTACTACTTTTCTTTGCCCTTAGATTGCTTTTCTCCTTCTTTCTCTAAGTTCTATAATAGGTATTTAGTTAGAAAAATTCATAGAAAAATTATACATGAATCAAAACTCGAAAATAACACCCCTATATAATTTTGAGCACCTATAATGTCATAGAAAAATATTAAAACCCCAAAAATATGCTTACCTTAGGCTTTTGAATTTTTAAAACCCTAACTTGAAATCTTCTCTTTTCCCATAAAATCTCCCTTTTCTCATGAAATAGATACTAGAATAAGAAACTAGACACAATAAGGATTAATTTGGATATAATATTCAGGGGTTGCATGTGGATTTTTAGTGAGATTGAAAGAAAAATAGGGAAAGGTGTTATGGTGGTGTGGCATTGCTTCACCCTTGGGAGGAAGAAGATTAATGCTTAATTTAGTGTGTTATGTCCGTGTGAGCTAACATTTATTTATTAAATGTAGGGAAGACCATTTATTTATTTATTTTTAATTGTGTAAAAAAATTCAATAAAAATACTTATCGATGTCAAAAAATTATAATACCTTCACCGTTGGACTAGTTAGAATTTTTTATCTAAAGGGTATGATATTTTTGAGTCAATCTAGGCATATCCTAACCTTTTTATTTCATAACTTAAACTATGGTCACATTCCACTAGATTTCGACATAAAGGAATTTTTTGGTTCAGTAGCTATTTTTAATTCTTTTGTTTTAAGCCTTATTTTTCCTTTTAAAGTTTCATGTTTAGTACCTCCCTCTATGTCAATTTAGTGGGCCCATTACTTAGAAACCCAAATCATAACCTAAGAAGTACTATTCATGAAGCTAGGTTTTACGGGTGATACAAATCTTCCCTATTAAGAAATTTTATCCTCAAAATTTTCTTAGTTCGAAAAGATGCAAATATTGCTCCTTCATCTATTGCTCACTTTCCCATGTTGCTTCTTATGAGTTGTGATGTTTCCATAGCACCTTCACTAATAGCACTACTTTATTACATAATTCTTTCACTTCATGTGCCAAAATCTGAACTAGTTCTTCTTTATATGAGAGATCTGGCTATACATCTACTTCTTCTTCTACTATCACATGAGAAGGATTTGATATGTATTACCTTAACATAAAAATGTGAAAAACATCATGAATATAATGTAACTCTAGTGGTAATGCTAATCAATATGTTGCTAGTCCCACAAATTCTATTATCTCCTATGGACAAATGAATCTTCGACTCAGCTTGCCTTTCGTACCAAATCTTTACACCTTTTTCCAAGGTAACACTTTAAGAAAAACCTTATCACCTACTTCATATTCAATCAATTTTTTTTTTGAAATATACATACGATTTCTACTTATCTAGTGTTACTTTCAATTGATCTTTGATAATATTAACCTTTTCTTCTTCATCTTTTATCAAATCTATTCCCATTAGCTTATTTCACCTCTTTTACTCCAACATAATAGAGTTTTGCATTTTCTTCCATGTAAAGCATCATACGATGCCATTCCTAAACTTGCTTGATGAATATTATTATATGCAAATTCTACTAATGATAGGTACTGGTCCCAATTGCCTTTGAAATCAATGGCATAACTCCTTAGCATATCTTTAACCACTTGAATAACCTGCTCTAACTAACCATCTGCTTATGGATGAAAAGTAGTATTGAATGTATGCTGAATACCTAAAGTATTATGCAACTTCTTCCAAAATCTTGATGTGAAAATGATGGATATTAGAACTCTATGTAACCTCACAATCTCATCTATTTATAGTTAAGCAAGTTTCTCTAGT
The DNA here is from genome assembly GCA_948208565.1 of Hura crepitans. Taxonomy (NCBI): domain Eukaryota; kingdom Viridiplantae; phylum Streptophyta; class Magnoliopsida; order Malpighiales; family Euphorbiaceae; genus Hura; species Hura crepitans. Next base: position 10,571 of record CANXYI011163805.1, read on the forward strand.
GAATAATCCATTCTAACTAGAATAAAGTGTGTTGTCTTTGTCAATCTATCCATAATTACCCATACAACATCATATTTACTCTTAGTCATAGGTAATCCAACAACAAAATTCATAGTAACTCTTTCCCATTTCTACTCTGGTCTTGCTATAAGTTGAAGCAATCTATATGGAACATAGTGTTCTATTTTCACTTGTTGACATGTAAGACATCTCATCGCATATTTAGCTACATCTTTCTTCATTCCATGCCACCAATAATATGGCTTCAAATCAAGATACATTTTATGCTCCCATGATGAATAACATAATGTGAATTATGAGCTTCTTGCAATATTTACTGCTTAATATCCCTTACATTAGGTACGCACAGCCTATCATGGTAATACAAATAATTATCTACTTTAATTTCACACTTAATATGCTTCCCCTTTTGAATTAAACTCCTTATATGCATGAGTATATTATAATTCTTCTAAGCTTCTTTCACCTGTTCAATCAAGCTAGGTTTGACTTATAATTTAGCTAATAAAGCTCCATCTTTTAGACTCTATAATTGAACATTCATTGCTTTTAAGGCATATAAAAATCTTTAACTCAATGCATATACTACTACATTTACCTTACCTGAATGGTAATTAATCACACAATCATAGTCTCTTATCAATTCAATCCATTTTTGTTATCTTAAATTCACTTCCTTTTGCTTGGGAAGACATTTCAAACTCTTTTAGTCTATATATATATAGCATTTCTTACCACAAAGATAATGCCTCCATATCTTTAAGGCAAAAACAAAAATAGCTAACTCCAGATCATGAGCTGGATAATTTTTTCATATGGCTTTAATTGCTTAGATGTATAAGCCATTACTTTACCATTCTGCATTAACACGCATCCAAGCCCATTGTGAGAAGCATTACTATAAATAAGAAAATCCTTTCTTGGCTCTAGTATTGTAAGGATAGGGGCTATTATTAATATGGCCTTCAACTTGTCAAAGCTCTCTTAGCATTTGTCATCCCATTCAAATCTTACATCTTTCCTCAATAATTGTATCATAAGAGTGGTAATTAGTGAAAATCCTTTCACAAACTACCTATAATATCTAGTTAATCCCAAGAAACTCCTGATCTCTATCACATTTCTTAGAGGTTTCCATTCCAATATAGCTTTGATCTTACTTGGATCTATCTTGATTCCTTCAGCTGAAGCAATATATCCTAAAAATGCTACTTCATCCAACCAAAACTCGCAATTTCTTAGTTTAGCATAAAGCTACTTCTCTCTTAAAGTCTATAATACTAGCTAAGATATTGTTCATGATCATCTCTTATTTTAGAGTACACTAGAATATTATTAACAAACACCACAACAAACTAATCCAAATGTAGCCTAAATATCATGTTTATCAAATCAATGAATGTGGCTGGGCCATTAGTCAGCCTAAAAGGCATTAGTAAAAATTCATAATGCCTATATCTAGTGTAAAAAGCTATTTTAGACAGATCAGACTCCTTTATTCGAAGTTGATAGTACTCAAATCTCAAGCCAATCTTTGAAAATACACCTACTCCTTTGACTTGATCAAACAAATCATCGATCCTAGGTAGTGGATATTTATTCTTGATCACCACTTTATTCAATTGCCTATAGTCAACACAAAGTCTTAAAGACCTATCTTTCTTCTTTGCAAATAACAGTGGTACACCTAATGGCAAAACACTTGGTCTAATAAACCCTTTATCTAATAGCTCCTATAACTACACCTGCAATTCTTTTAATTCTATAAGAGCTATTCTATAAGGGGCTATTGAAACTAGGGCAGTGCCTAGATATACTTCATAAGCAAAATCAAGCTCACATTTAGGTGGTAATCCTAGCAACTCATCTAGAAAGACATAAAAAAATCCTGCCATTACTAGTATCTAACTAATATTAGGTTTCACCTTTTTTACATCAACCACATGTCCCAAATATGCTTGATAGCCTTTGCGAATCATGTGTCTTATTGTCACTGCAAAAATAACATTAGACAAAAAGTTTTTTCTTTCTCTCACAACTGTGATTTCATCTCCATCAGCTGTGTAAAGACTAAGCCTCTTTTATCTACAATCCACTATAGCATGATGTCTAGACAACCAATCCATTCCCAGGATAACATCAAATTCATTCAAAGGCAATTCAATAAGATTGGAAAGAAAGGTTTGTCCTTCGATAGTCAATGGATAATTCTTGCATATTCTATCAACAATGACATGTTGTCCTATCAAATTACTGACCATGATTTCTATATTTATAGATTCTAATTGTAACCCTCTCTCTCATGCCAATGTAGTACATACATATCAATATGTGGAGCTTGGATCAATTAATGCCAAAATAGATAAATCAAAGAAATAAAATGTACCAGTAATAACATTAGAAGAATATGTATCCTCTCGAGCCCTAATAGCATATTATCATGCTGGAGCTTGAGCCTCTATTCTCAGACTGGACTCTAGTTTTATCTTCTCTATTATACCTTTAACTCCTAGATTGCACCAGTGATAAAGGTTGTAGTTAAGTAGAGCCATCTATCTTCTTTAGGCAATTTTTCTGATAATGCCCTATGGATCCACACCCATAACATACACCAAGAATGGTTCTCTAGGATACTCCTATATGTTTCCTACCACAAGTTTGACAAGAAAGAAATATGTTCCTAGCTATAGAGACTAGTGCACTAGAACCTGATCTCTATTGATGCAATGTAAACTTATCCTCTTTGCCTAGATCTCTATATTTAAGCTGGTCTCTAAGGTGATTGAGTAGTTAGATTCTCTTTTTATCTTTTGCTCACTTTTAGAGATGAACTTGTCTATCCAGCAATGAATAATCTCTTTTTCTACACATTCTCTTTCTATTCTTTCAATATATCTTCCACCGCATATGTTGTTGTAACTAGCTTGGCCAAATCATTAATCTTATTTACGGCCATCTATAATCTAATC
>CANXYI011163892.1:0-15226 GCA_948208565.1 Hura crepitans
AAACTCCCCTTGTGATAGTGCCTTTGTGAGAGGATTAACTTTGTTCTGAACTATGGGGACCCTTTCAATTTTGACATCCTATCTATCGATGATCTCTCTAATCAAATGGTAGCACTAAAATACATGTTTGGATCATTAAAGAGACTATGGTTCTCAAGCTTATGCAATAGCCCCATTGTTATCACAATACAAAGGAACTAGATCAACATTGCTTATAACCACTCTAAGTTCTGAAATAAACTTCAAAATCAAAATAGCTTCCTTAACTGCATTGAAAGTTGCTATGTACTCAACTTTAGTGGCAGAATCCACAGTTATATCCTATTTGGAACTCTTCTAAACAACTGCTCCTTTATACATAATGTACACATAACTAAATTGTGATTTATTGTCATCCTTATTGAATTGAAAGTTGGTATTAGTATGCCTACTAGCCTATAAATCTCCTTCTCTATAAACCAAGAATAAATCATTTGTCCTTCTTAAGTGCTTAAGGATATTCTAGATAGCCACCCAATGTTCCTCTCCACAATTTTATTGGAATATGCTTATGATGCTTAGAGCAAATGCTAAATTAGGTCTCATATATAACATAACATTTTATCTATGTATATAGACTGTGAAAGACCAAGAAACCTTCTAGATCTATCTCTATAGATCTTGATCCCTAAGATATAAGTTGCTTCTCTAAGGTATTTCATAGAGAATTATTTACTTAACCCAGTATTCATTGACTGAGGGATAGAGACATCATTACCTATTAGTAGTATGTCGTCTACATACAACTCAAGAAAAATGATTGCACTCACACTCACCTTCTTGTAAACACACAGTTCATCCATGTTTTGTTTGAAACCAAACTCTTTGATTGTCTCATCAAAATAGATGTTCTAGCTCCTAAAAGCTAACTTAAATCCCTAATTGGATCTTTAAAGCTTGTAGACCTGATTGCCATCTATGGATGTAAAACTTATAGGTTGTGTCAACTACTTCTAACAAATTTTTGTTAAGGAAAGCTATCTTTACATCCATTTTAAAAATCTCATAATCTTAATGAGTTGCTATGGCAAGCAAAATTCGAATGGATTTACACATTACAATTGGACAAAAAAGGTTTCATCAAAGTCAATCTCTTGTTTTTGATGATAGCCTTTTACTACCAATCATGCTTTACGCATAATCACATTACCTTCCATGTCAGTCTTTATCTTAAAGACCCATTTGTACCCAATGGCTTTTATCCCTTTAGGTGGATCAACAAAGGTCCATACCTAGTTATCATACATGGAATCCATTATGAATTTCTTAGCCTTAAGCTATAAGTCTAATTCTGAACTATTTAAAACCATTTCATAACTAGTGGGCTCATGGTTCTCTACTATGGATACTTTCATGTCCTATTTCATGAGAAATGCATATCTCTATAAACTAGTCCTGACCCTAGCTTATCATTTAGGAACTTATATTTCCATAAGTTATTCTATTATCTCATCACTATGAGTAATAAAATGGGGATCCATAAGTTGATATACTTTAATTTTTGGATTTTGAACCTCATTAAGTTCAACGTTACTTTTACTGCCTTTCATGAGAAACTCTTTCTCCAAAAAGACTGTATACTTTAGAACAAAAACTTTTTCTCCATAAAAATGGTGGAAGTAGTATCCAAAGTTTGATAGCCAACAAATGTGCATCTATAAAACTTCTCTTTAAGCTTATCTGACATTATTCTCTTTAAATATTCAAGGCATCTCCATACCTTGATATGTGAAAGAATGAGTTATACCATATCTCATATGGTGTAACATTAATCGACTTTAATGGAACTTTATTTCAAAGATGAACAACAGTTTCTAGTGCATAACCATAAATTGATGTAAGCAACTATAGAAAGCTCATAGATAGAACCATATCCAACAAGATTTAATTTCTCATTTAAGATACACCATTGTGTTTATTGCATGTATGGAGGAGTCTATTGAGATAATATACCATTATCTCTTAGATAACTCTAAAATTCATGACATAAGTATTCTCCATCTCGATCTAATCAAAGTGTTTTAATACTTCTATCAAGTTATTTCTCAACTTCAGTTTTGAATTCTTTGAACATTTTAAAGTTTTCAAATTTGTACTTCATCAATAACACATTCTCATATCTAGAGTAATCATTAATAAAGGCAATGAAGTAGAGAAACCCACCTCTTACATCTGTGGTCATAAGTCCACTTACATCTATATGTATAAGGTCCAAAAGCCCACGAGCACATTCACCTTTTCAACTAAAAGATTTCTTTGTCATTTTGCCTAATAAATAGGACTCTCATGTTTCAATTTGATTAATAGTCAAATGAAGCCCCGTTACCATATATGTGTAACTTATGCATGCACTTCCCATTTATATAGCCTAAACGACAATGCCATAAGAAAGATGGTTTCAAGTTATCCACTTTTTTGTCACTCTTAGTTTTAATATTACAAAGTTCTCTTTGAATAACATAAATTCCTTTAACATTAAATCAAGAATAGTATAAAACATTGTCTTTATAAACTAAGCAACCCTTGCTCTTATTAATGCTAATATCAAAATCTTGTATAACAAGAAATGATAAAGAAATTATGTTCTTCTTTAAGGAAGGAACAAAATAATAATTATCAAGTTCCAATACAAGTCTTGAAGGCAAATACAAATGTTATGATCCTATAGTTAATACAGCAACTCTTGCTCTATTTGCTACTTGTAGGTCTACATCATCCTTACTTGTATTAATCTTAATAATATTAATACTAAAAGTTAAAGCATCATATAATCCACCTTTATTTGAGACACAAGGTATGCTTTCCAATTTTTAATTTTGGGATTAGTCTCTTTCAACTTCTATATGCTTTTAACTAATTAAACTATAATTTCTACTCTTAACAAAAAAAGTCTTAATCACCCATACCATGTTTTTATGATTATAGAATTAACACTTAATTTTAATATATCATAAATTTATGGAATTGAAGCTTAACAATTTTAATGCTTGAAGTGTCCTCCGTTATCTTTAAATGAAATAGTGTCTCAGATATCACATAACTTTTTTATTTCATAAAATGATATTTGATGATCTGACCATCACATGCCTATGCTTTTTCTAAAGTTTAGGAGATATAAAGGCAATCATATTACCATCCCCATATTCTTTTGAAAATGCTTTTAAAAATTCTTCTCACTTATAAGAACTATTCAAAGATTTTAAAGTCATTTCAATCAATATTAGAGCAAATTCAATTTGGAATAAATTATAGTAGTGATCTGTGAAAATGAAAGCGTGTTAGAGCATGATCATGTGTATGTATATACCAATTTCAAGGTCTTTAAAATTGTGCATTACTCCCACTATTTTATTACAAAGCAATAGCCCTCATTGATTGATCAAGGAAAGCCTATTGGAAACTTTCCTAGTAGTTCAGTATCCATTTTGGTTAATGTAAAAGCCTTGACTATGATCAAAAGGCCCAACCATTAACTAAATGGTAGGCATCATAGACCAATTGCATCATATGAAACTAATGATCATTGGGTTATCAACACTTGATGTATATGTATTATATACATATTTCTCTAATCTTACCTTATGGTTTTTAGCCTTAAGTATGATTAACAAACTAATAATCATGCTAAGATAGACCAATTAATATTATTTAAACATATCCAATATAGCATGGGCTTAAGTATGCTCAACAACCAAATATTAAATAGAACTCTAGTTTAACTCATATTAAAAAAAGGCTTGCAAGTCTTATATTATCAATGGATTTCTTTCAATTAAGTCTCATCAGGGTTGCATACTTTGGTATGCTTATGCAAAGGGATTTCGCATGCTTTAGCATGCATATACATATTTAATCTCATTAAATAATACATATGCTATTTAATCACATTAAATATATATGACCTAGCTATGGACTTTTACTGCATTAATTTTCTTGAGCCAAAGGAAACCAATTTGGTGCAAACCCTAGGTAGTTATGCATAAATTAGAAACCCAATAAAAAATAAAAGAACACTTCTATCTATTTCTTGTTTGTCCTTCTTGGTAGGCCTTCTACTCCATTTTTGCTCCTTATATTTCTTCATCCTAATTTGACCCTATGTAATCTAATTAGATATCATATAAATCAAAAGACTTCATGTTACATGTGAGAGGAATTAGATGAGAAAAGAAATACAATAGAAAAATAAGAAAAAAAACTAGGATATGTAGGCCTAATTAAACCAAAGAAAAATTCATGTAATGCATATCAATCTCATTGGTCCTTTTCCATAGCTAGTCATCATGCCAAACAGACACCCTTAACTTGCATTTCTAATTCACATAATCAAATTGCATTTTCAAATCTCACAGGGTTGAATTTAGTTTATTTTGCAACACATGCAAAATTAACATGCCATGTATGCTTAGCTTTGTGAAATTTTAAATATGGCAATTAATCTCATTAATCCAATTAAAAAAATTAATTATATATTTAAACATCCTTTTCATTTTAGAAACCATTTCCTAAAATGAAAATTTTTCAATCCATTTGAAAATTGTTTTTGGGATTCTCGGGTTATATATGCTTGAAAATGTTGATTTTCTTCTAACTATTGGTCTAACTAATAATTAATTTGTAAATTTAACTATTTAATCCAATTAATTAATTAAATTTGCATCAATTCTAGTAGTAAATTCTGAAGACATCCATGGAACCCTAGTAATGGTTAGAAAATCAAAAATTGAAAAAAAGTTTATATACAATGAAATCACAGAATAAGAATTTATCGTAAATTCTCTACGCGGTTCCAACATGCAACTTTCCTTTTCTTTTGCTTTTCTCATCGAGTTGTTGCAAACCACAGTGATCTTTAGTTGAAAACACCTCCAAGGTAATATGCATAAGAATTTCTTAAAAGAGAGTAACTTAAAAATCTAGGTGCTAGTAGGATTTTCACATGGATGAAGGAAAAAGAAGAAATAGTGTGTTTTCAAATGTTCTATGCGGTAATTTCTTCTATAGAAAATATGCCTATGATAGCTACTACAATAAGGCTTATTTATATCATAAATAAACTCTATTTAGGTCAAATTTTAACACTTAAAATCTGCCCTAAGTAATACTAGAATGGACCTATCAATTTGGCCCTATTCTACCTTATGTACATAAACCTTTTAATGGGCTTATGTGCAATTTGTTTTGACCCAACTTTCATTATTCCTATATGGCACACCTAGGCCCTATTTGGATTAATAATTACTCTAACTTAAGGCCTTTTATACCTTTTAAAAGCCTATAAAAAATTAGATGCAAGAACATTAAAAATTTGGACTTAACAAGGCCTATGTCTAAAAACCCTAATTTTCTGGACTTTTCATTTGCAAATGGGCCCCAAGTCCATTTGCTCAATTCTTCTTCTTAATTCAGCTTCCAATGATATCTCATATCATTAGAAAATTTAATCCCATTCAATCTTCCTCAAACTCCTTTTATGTGTTTGACCCTATGGGATTCTAAAATAGCTTAGCAGTACACAGTGAATTAGAGTCATAGTTTAACTACGACTATAGATTCAATCTTATTGAATCAATATCAATTTACAAATTGATATATCACTTGTATACCAGTCAAGAGAGGTATATAGACATGCATCATGACTACTTAAGTACTAGAGAGTCAAGTGGTTTGACTTAACCCTTCCATATATAATTATAGTGTAATAAACTCCTTTCACCGTCTTTTATCCCATCCAGTTTAGAGTATGGACTTGTGTCAACACAAAGCTTAACTATATATGTCTAATTAAGCCTTGGACATATTGTTATAATAATTTCACCTTTATTCCAAAAATGCCCTTTGTGAATCCCACTCATACATGGGATCTAACTTTGGCCAAAGATTCCTGAATAAAGATTACTCATCGGAACTGTAAGATAAACTCCCCACTATAATCTAGGGTGGTGAATCCTTTGTTGATTACTACCCTATCTTTAAATATTTTATACCATACCTAAGCACCTCACTATGTATACTTCTTATTCAAAGTAAAAGCTTTAGAGTCAAAATATGTCACTCCATATTTAAGATAGTTAGTGATCTCAAGTCTAAGGATAATTGCACTACTTATATGATGAGATACTTTCACTAACATAGATTAACTATCCATGTGAAGATCTTATGATAGGTCTCTGATATACTTACTTCCCAAGTAAGCATCCATATGTTAACTCCAACCATGTCTATGCTTACAACTTGTGAGAACTACTATTTTATCCAATCAAAAAGTACAACATGTGCTAATCTATCCGCATTAACAATTTCCTATCTTGTTTATATTATGATAAGGGATATTTAAGTATTTGACATTTGCATGCAATAAGAATCTCATGTCATGAACACTTCATGATTTCCTCTACACAGTTATTTTATATCAGGAACTTTATAACATGAGTTGAGAAATTTCAAACAATTACATGTAATATATAAAAGTATAATGATATAAAGAGAAATGCCTTTTACATTAATTCACAAGGTCTAAACACATGAATAAAACCCTATTACATAAGCTCTAGGCATTACATCTAACAGGGTTCACTAGCACAACCTTAGTAGTTACACCTGCCATCTCAATTATATAGCCAATGGCCTAGAAGGACCAAAACCCCTAGCAGTTGGTACTTCCCTAGTTGATCGATCAACCCATCTAGTAAGTGCCTATCAGATATGGGCCAATTTCTACTATCAATTTATTAACACAGTTATAGGTCATTTATTCACAATCATAATATCATCAAAATTTTAACACTAATGTGTACACCTACACTTGAGCCTTTTACCTAGTTACGAGTCACTTTACGAGCAAACATTATTCATTTAGTTAATTTCATAAGTCTTATTCCCAACACATTATTATGAAGTCATCCATTCTAATTTCATTACTACATTTCATGATTATTACCATAATTTCCATAGTTCTATGCCACTACTAATGCCATTATTTATCATCATTCACTTGTGTTCTTTTATCTAACCCATTTATGTACATGTATTATTAACATGCCATGCTTTTATGCAATTAGTGGTCACTTTAACACCTCACATACTTAGCTCAAATTATCACCTTTTTAACACATAAAAGGCATAATTACCATCTTTTATTTCCTTTACCCATTTCTTCCATTATAAACCTATCTTATGATTACTTTTATGTCCAAATATCATGCCATTACTTAACACACACATAAACAGACTTCACATGGCCATTATACAATATTTGGTGCTACCATGAACACACATATGCACATAGTTTTCTTTCATACCAATCATTCTAATAAGCTTCTCATTATCATGTTAACATAACCATACATCCATTTCACATTAACCATGCACACATATGTACCAACTCACACTTCCATATACACTTACATGCACACACATCTTGACACACATAAATTACATTAAATTCATATACCTAGGGTGTGTGAACACCCTTTCTCACTACTTTACTCCCTTGAATGGCCTTCTACACCAACTTTCTTTTCCTTCACCTAAAACACATAAACTTAGGGCTTAGAAAAATTCCCAAAAATTCTACATAACTCCAAATTAAAATCTATCTACATAACTCCTAATTAAAATCTATCTTTATAGTTATTCCTAGAACACTTAAAGCTGCCTAAAACAAAAATAAAAACTAGGGTACAAAATCTTACACAAAAAATTGACACTATTCACCCATTCTTAAAATCTCACATTCTAGCAAATATTTTCTAATTTTTTCACTTGGAATCACTTCTAGAGATTATAAAGGTGAAGAACCACATAAGAATTATGGGGTTTAGGTGTGTGAGGAGAGAGAAATGAAGATAAAAATGGTGAAGGCTTTGTAGAAGGTGGCATTGTCTTTTGAGAAGAGGTTGGGGAGATGAAGGTGTTTGGCATATGTGGCACTCCCACATGTGCTAACCCTTTTTTATTAAGTGGTTGAATGGCTTAGATCATAGCATTGTGATCCCATGGCTCATTTTAATCTAATTTTCTTTTAAAATTTAGAAATTCAAAATAATTTCTCTATGCCACTAAAAATCATGATTTTTGTTGGCAAAAATCCTCAATAATGCCCATTAAGGGCCCCATAAAATTTTAGGTCAAAACTCTAAAGGCAATTAGGCTTACTATTCTCTCATGAAATCTAAAAATTCCAAATAAATAACAACTAGCCTTAGAATATTAAAATTCCATCACCAATAAACACATTGGAACTTTTAAGCTTTAGGTATGGTATTTTTAGGTCCATCCAGGCACATCGCAAACTTGTCGTGACACAAACTCAACTAAGGTCACTATTCACTAATTCTTGGCCTAAAATGATTTTATTTGTTCTGTTAAAAGTTTTAATTATTTCATTTTCGTTATTTTTCCCTGTCAAAGTTTTATGATTAGTACTACACTTTCATGCTATCATAGTGAGCCCCCATACCCTAAAAATCACTATTCATGCCTCGATGGTATTATTAATGAAATTGAGAATTATGAGCATTACATTCCTTCCCCTTTTAAGAAATTTTGTCCTCGAATTTACCTGATGAGAATAGTTGTGTATATTGAGCCTGCATTTGCTCCTCGCTTTCCCAAGTTGCTTTTTTTATTTTATGATACTTCCACAGCACTTTTACTAATGGTATAACTTTATTTCTCTATTATTTTATCTCTCCAGCTAGGATCTATATAGGTTGCTCTTGATAAGTTAAATCTAGCTACACTTGGAATTCCTCTATGGCTATAACATGTGAAGGATTTGATCGATACCACCTTGGTATCGAGACCTGGAGCACATTAAGAATTTGTTGTAATTTTGGTGGTATGGCTAATTGATTAACACTGGTCCTACACATTCAACAACCTCGTATGGACTAGTAATGCTCGTAAGTTGAGGTTTCATGAATAATACCTTTGAGGCTTAAATAGTGTTCCTAGAAAGTTGGGACACTTTGGTAAGGCCAATGAAGTTATGTACAGGTCATAAAACTTTAAAAGGCCAAAAAATGAGAAAAATTAAATAATTTAAAATTTTAACGGAACTAATAATTCATTTTAGGCAGTAAACTAGTTAATAGTGACCACAAATGTGTTTGTGTTGGGAATAACCCGAGATGTGCTCGGACAGAACTAAAAATATCATAGCCTGAAGGTCAAAAATTCCAATGAGTTCACTAGTGAATGAATTTGAATTTTCTAAGGTCATTTGATAATTTTTTAGTATTTCTTATTATAACAAGTGAATAGTACACCCACTTGCCATTGGAGTTTGGGCTTGATATTTCTCAAGGCTCCAAATGGGCAAAATTGAGAATTTTTGGAACAAACACAATTATTTTTAGAAGTTTAAATAATTATTAAAATTTCCTAAAGTTTAAGTCAAAAATTGAATTTTATGGGCTGTTAGATTGCCATGTGTCATGATCTAATCAACCCACCACTAAATATAAAAAGCCTCCATACACATGTGTATGACTTACATGTGTTAGGGAAGTCATCTTCCACCGTTAGAAACCCAAAAAGCCAACACCACAATAAAGAACTCTTCCCTTCATTTTTTATTTCTCTCTCCTCTAAAACACACCTAAACACTACATAAATTATATAGAAATAAACCTTAAAGACCTCTAAATTCTATCTTTAGCCTTAGAATTTTAAGAAAATCACTTAGTTGGAAAAATATGTGTATGGAGTGAATAGTACACTTTTGGAGTGTAAGTGGTTCTTTCTTAGTTTTTATTTTTGTTTCAAGTAGCCATAGTTATTCTACAAATTTCTATGTTTATAGATTTCAATTTAGAGGTTTTTAGGATTTTATATGAATTTTCTAAGTCTACGATTCCATATGTAGGTATGAAAAGGAATAGTGAGGAACAAAGGGAGCAAAGGCCCGAGCTTGGTGGAAAAGGGTGTAAAGCTACCCTAGGTATGTGAACTTCATGTGATAAATGCATGTTATAATGTGAATACATGTGTACATGCATGAACATGTGTATGGAAGTGTAGGTTTATACATATGTATACATGTTTAGTTGAAATAAGCTTACCATTATGTATGGTTAATGTTATAATGATGATTTACATGTCATTTAGATGAGAAAAGCATATGTATCTACATGGTATGTATGTGGCTGAATGGCATGTCGTGTATGTCATGGCATTTGTATACATGTATGCTACATAATGATTATGTAAAATAATAGAACATGTACTAGCTAATATGTACATACCATGAAATGTAAGAAATAAATATATGCTAATCGATATCCAAGTAATGTATGAGTTGAAGGTTTAATGGGGAAATTATTATGCAAATGGAAAAAATTATTATTATAATGTAAAAATATTGGCATAATTAGAATGAAAGGACATAAGTGAATTTATGAGGTAAAATAGATGTATACCAAGAAAGATTGGCATTAAAAATGATAATGAGGTATGGTGGATTTGTAGTGATGCCTTGTATGATGGCATGGCATGGCCATTGATAAAAGCATGATAAATGAGACATGAGGAAAATGATCATGTAAATTTTGTCCATGACTAAATGAATAGTACTATTTTCATAAAATCACTCGTAATTATGTAATAAATTAAGTATAAGGGAATGAACTAAAACTGTGTGATATAGACATGAATATTAAGTTGATAAGATGATTTATGATAGAATAATAAATAAAAAGTAGAGTTGGCCCATTAGTGAAACACCCACTATATGGGTTGACCGATTAACTAAGGAGTAGTAGCTACTAGAGGTATTAGTCCTTCTGTGCCATGATTTAGATTATTATGATAGAAGGTACAGCTACCAAGGTCTTGACATAGGCCACTACATTATATGGGTTCAACCATGAAGATCCTAATGTAGGCCACTTCACTAGGCAGGTATAGGTACTAAGGTCTTGATATTAGCTATTACACTATGTCCATGCAACTATTGTGGTCTGGATATGGGTCACTACACTAGGTAGGTGTACCTACTGAGGTCTTGAGATAGGCCACTGTACTATGTGGGTGCAACCACAATTGTTCAAGATGGGGCCACAGTACTAGGTAGGAACATCTATCGAGGTCAAAATTATGGGCCACTGTTCAACCTGGATTTCCCTTTTATCTAATGCCTTAAAGTGTCATGTATCTAATATACACCTAAACATAAAAGTGAATAATAAAGTTAATAACAAAAATGAATTAGTGTTACTTGATATAGATAATTTTTGTTAGATGAAAACTTGGAAAACATAATAATGACATGACACTAAAAATTCAAATATGGAGTGAGATGAATAAATTAATATCAATTTTATGAAATCATCTGTGTATGATGCATTGTGATCCATAACTTGTATCTTGCATGTTTGTATGCATGACATGCTTTTATTGCATTGAATTCACCACTGAGTTTATACTTAATGTATCATTGTTCTGATCTATAGGTCGTAGATAGAGCACCAGTTTAGCCTCGATATTTTGCTGTGTAGCAACTCAATTTTGTGAGGGTAATATTTCGATACTTTTAATGGTACTAGAGTAATGGTACTCATGTATAAATGTGGGATTGGTTTGGTTAGTATAAATACTAGACATATATACAAATTATATGACTAATGTATTACTAGACATATGGTGTAATATAAATGTCTATATTTCTTATTATTGTCCATCTAAGGCCATATGTGTTAATGACTATAATATGATATGATTGTGGGGGACCAAAAGGGTACAAAAGTTATGGATGTTGATAGATATAATATTATAAGTGTCTTTATGCCGGATATATTTTAGGTTTGTTATCTGAGTAGCCATTACACTGCCAAAATTTCTATAAAATCATTTTTGTCCTATTAAATAAATTTTAGGGTCTATTATAGTCAATATATGATGGTTATATGAAAGTATAAAAGAAATAACCTAGATGGATAAATAAACTAGATGATGTCATAAGTGTTAAATGAATGAGGTTTGGAGAAATATAAGGATAGGTGACTAGCGGGAAGTAGCAGTCCTTACTTAGTTCCTTAAGAAGTAGGCAGGGGGTGTTATAGGACCAATAAATCTGGGTCTTAATTTCCCTTTCTTGCCAAACCTAACTATTTTCTTCTATGGTGACACTTCCAGAAACATTTTCTCACCAACTTTGTATTTAATGTCTTTCCGTTCCAAGTTAGCATATAACTTCTTTCGATCTGTGGCTGCCTTTAGTCTATCTCTTATTATTATAACCTTTTCCTCCGTATCTTTGACCAAATTAGGTCCCACAAGTTTACTTTCACCAATTCCACTCCAATAGATAAGAGTTTTACATTTTCTACCATATAGTGCCTAATACGAAGCCATGCCCAAGCTAGTCTGGTAGCTATTGTAATAAGCAAATTTTATTAAGGATAAATACTGATTCTAGCTCCCTTTAAATTCAATGGCACAAAGGCATAGCATATCCTTTAATACCTATATTTCCCATTTTAATTGTCCATCTATCTATGGATAGAAAGCAATGCTAAAAGTCAAGTGGGTACCCAAAGCTTCTTATAACTTCTTCCAAAACCTGAGGGTGACATATAGGTCCCAATTAGAAATAATGGCAACTGGTAGTCCATGTAATATCAAGGTCTCATCTATGTACAATTTTGTCAATTTATCAAAGGACTAGTCCATTTTGATCAAAATAAAATGAGCTATCTTGGTCAGCCTATACACAATTACCCAAACTTCATCATATTTATTTCTAGTCATTGGCAAACCCATCACAAATTCCATTTTGACATTTTCCCATTTCTACTCTAGAATTGCTATAGGTTGCAACAATCTAGAAGAACTTGATGCTCTATTTTCACTTGTTGACATCTTAGACATTAAGCCACATACTCTACCATATCTCATTTCATCCTTGGCCACCAATAATGAGGCTTTAAGTCAAGGTACATCTTTGTACTTCCTAGGTGCATAGCATAAGGAGCTTCATGTGTTTCCCTTAAAACCTGTATCCTCAATTCCTCTACTTCATGTACACACAATTTGTCATGGTAATAAAGACATCCATCTTTTTTAAGTTCAAACTTAGAGGCCTTCCCCTTTTTAACTTTGCTTACCATCTATGCCAGTTGTGCATCTCGTATATGTGCTTCTTTTACTTGTTGCTTGAAATTAGGTTTCACCTGTAATTTAGCTAAGATTGCATCATATTCAATATACTAAATTTGGATATTCATAGCTCTTTTAGTGGCTATGAACTTTTAACTTAGAGCATCTACCACCATATTAGCTTTTCCTAAAAGGGTAGTCAATAAAAAAGTCATAATCCTTTACAAACTCCATCTAACATTATTGCCTCAAATTTAGTTCTTTTTATGTAGAAATGTATTTCAAACATTTATGTTCTATGTAAATATGACACCTTTCTCTATATAAGTAATGTCTTCACACTTTCAACACAATACAATTACAGCTAGCTCCAAGTCGTGTGTGGGGTAATTCCTCTTATGTGGTTTTAATTACTTTAAAGCATAAGCAATTACCTTACCTTCTTTCATCAATACACATCCAAGTCTATTATTGGATGTATCACTATAAACCACAAAAGTCTTTCCCCTATTATGGTTTAGTAGAATAAAAGCTTCAATTAACATTGCCTTTAGCCTATCAATGCTTGCTTGGCATTTGTCATCCCATACAAAATTAACATCATTCTTCAGTGATCCATTTAATGGAGTTACAATCATTGAGAAGCCTTTTACAAATCTCCTATAATACTGAGCCAATCCTAAGAAACTCCATATTTCAGTCACATTTCTAAGTGGATTCCATTCTAACACAACTTTAACTTTATTTGGGTCAATCCTGACCCTCTGTTAATGCAATATGGCCTAAAAAGTCTACCTTATTTAACTAGAATTCACACTTGCTTAACTTACCATATAACTATTACTGTCTCTAAGTCTGTAACACTATTCTCAAAGTGATATTCATGTTTATCTTAATTCTTAGAGTATACTAGGATGTCATTAATGGAAACCACAATAAACTAGTCTAGATAGGGTTTAAAGAACTTGTTCATTAGATCTATGAAAGATGCAGGGGCATTTATGAGTCCAAATGGCATCACTAAGAACTCATAGTGCCCGTATCTAGTTTTGAAAGTAGTTTTTAGGATATCAACTTCCTTAATCAACAATTGATGATACCCTAATCTGAGGTCTATCTTGGAAAACATAAGGTAGCCCTAAGCTGGTAAAAAATGTCATCAACTCTAGGCAACAAATATTTATTCTTGACTGCCACCTTATTCAATTATCAATAGTCAATGCACAATCGAAGCAACCTATCTTTCTTCTTTACAAATAGTATAGGTGCTCCCCAAGGTGATGTACTCAGCCTAATAAAACCATTCTCTAATAATTCCTATTGCTAAACCTTCTGCTCTTTCAATTTTATAGGTGCCATTTGATAAGGAATAATAGACATAAAAGTGGCATCGAGATACACCTCAATCTCAAAATCCAACTCTCTCTATAGTGGTAAGCCTCGTAGTTCATCTAGAAACATATCGGGTAATTGTAGTACCATAGTTATCTAATCAAGGTTTGGTGGTGTATTATTAATGTCCATTACATGAGCTAAGTACACCCAACATCCATTTCAGAGGAGTTGCCTAGCTGTCACAGCTAAAATGATATTAGGCAAGGTATTTCTCTCACCATCTACTATCACCTCATGTCCTTCAGTTGTCCTAAGAGTAAGGCTTTCTGCTCACAATCAACTATCTCTTTATTTTCAGTTAGCAAATACATACTAAGAATTATATCAAACTCATTAAAAGGAAGTTTAATAAGATCAACTAGAAACACTTGATCTTGAAACATCAAGGGATACTGTATGTACACTTAGTTCAATATCACACTCTACCTTATAGGGTTGCTCACTAGGATGTGAATATCTATAGGTTCAGACTCTAGCCCCCTATCTTATGCTTGTGTAATGCAAATATTAGAGTGTGTGGATCCTAAAACTTTCAAAGCCAAAAGAGGTACATCAAATAAAGAAAATATACTAGTAATTATGTCTAGTGCCTCTAACTTCTCACGAGCTCAGATGGCATATTGATGATTTAGGGCATGCATCTTAGATCTAGTCCTCTTGCTGGGCTTGGTTTATCATTCTTACTCTATTT
>CANXYI011163906.1:0-11242 GCA_948208565.1 Hura crepitans
TGGATTTTCTCTTGGGTGTCATATATTAGATAGTGCCCCTGCTAGTTTGTCCCCTTTTATGTTTTTTGATTTAGTTGGTGTTTCTACAAGTTGTTAATCTTCCTTTGTGGGTATTCCCACCTTTGGAAACCAAAAAAAAAAGAAAAGTAAAAGATGCCACTTGCCATGATAGTGATCAATCTCCTGAAGCTATTTGTCAAGAGAAGGTTGAGAGAGCAACTGAAGGAGAAAGGTCTACTAGTACTAGTTTCATTCAAGAAGAAAATGATGTGGGAGATAAAGGGCGTCTTTCAAAGATTCGGTCCTGTCAAAATACCATGAAGGTAATGTCTCTAGTCATCTTGTTTATCTTTTCCTTATAATTGGATAAACAATTTTTGTGATCATAATATTAACTATCCTTTCTGCTAATCTTTTGAATTTTCTTCTTTTGAGCCTCTCATCCTTCAAATAGCCTTTTGAGAATAAGATTAATGTTTTTGTAACTTTGACCTTTTTAATGTTCATGTCACTAATAATATCACTGGGAATGTGTTGCCCATCCAAATTAGGTTAAATTAAATTTACTTGAGGAAACAATTTCCAGCATATTTGGAGAATCGGCTGAGTAGCGTATCCTTAGATAATGGCTGATATTCTGTCTATGATGGTGTTGTGTTGAGAAATTAATATGTACTAAGCTCATGAATCCTATTTATACAGTTCATTCTAAATGTATTTATTTATTTTATTTTGTGCAGCATATTGATTGTCATGAGGGAGCAGTTTCAGGTTGCATTCACTTTGAGGAAGCATGAGGTGCTATAAAAGCTTTTACTGCTGCAGAGTTTATTGGAGAAGGCTTCATTGTGAAGAATTTCGTTGATTCATTCAAAGCAGTTACTGGTAGGCCTCAACTAATTATTTTGGTACAGATTAATTTTCATTTTTCATTGAAGTGGTTGTAGAATTTCTGCTTATGTAAGCGTATGTTTGTGTACATTTACATGACCGGTCCTAAGTCCGGATAAAGGATGAGGGCCATGCGTTAGGTTGACGGCCAGCGTGCACATACACTGTCACTTCACATGATATGGATTGAAGTGGTCGTAGAATTTCTCCAGAAGCATTGGCGTGTGCTTGCGAGATGGGTCTGGGCTCTGGAGATTTGAAGTTAAAATTCACCCTGTTTTTGCCTATGGCTGGTGTCTTCAGAAGTTTTTTAAAAAAAGTAGGATAAGACTTCTCTCATGCGTTTGAAGTTACAAAAATTTCAGAATGAAGTAACAAAATTTATCAGCCTATGCATGTATGTGCGAAGAATTAAGATATGATATAATGCTTAATATTTTTATTTACATTGCTGTAGGGGGCATTATAAAATGAATAGTTGTAATTGAACTGATTCACACAAACTGACTGTGTATTGATTTGCTCAAGTGATTCTTCGAGTGCATTCATCTCAGAAATCCCTTGCTTGTAGATTCACAGGAAGTCATTCTGTCTGGTGAACACTAATAGAAAAGTGGTTCCCACCTTTTCAGTCAAGAGCAAAGAGGAGCACAAGAACATGCATTGCACTCAAAAAGAAGGTTGCCTGGAAAGTAGAAGCGACAGAAATAGGTATGCCTGTGCAATGCCTTTTTTGCTTATGTAGTGATGTGCATATAATGGGATATTGTTTTTCTGCATGGGGCTCACATTGACATGAATTGTGGATATTAGCCCTTGTTTTTGCGATCAGTGTTTCAATATTCCTCTCTTTTAACGCTTTCATGAACCATTGGCAATTAATCAGCTTGATATTTTTCCTTTTACAATTTTTCAAGCAGTTACATCCTTCATTCTATAGTTTCTGTTCATGCCATGCAAGTAAACATAAATCCAGTTAAGGTGGAAGACGCCTTGAGGGCTGAAGAAAATGATTCTCCAACCCAGAAGATATCCAAAGCTCAAAAGGTCATATCTGTTTAAAAATATATGAGGTTGGGTAGTTTGCAGAATAGTTGAGTCACTTGCAAAATATTAATCATAGCACGTAATTTAATATGATACTTGACCTTTTCTTCTTCATTTCTATCTACTGGGAGGTGGGTAGCACATCCAGTTCTCTAAACCCATCGCACCAAGTAATTTTTTTCCAAAACTGAATTTGATGAAGAGATTCAGCCCCGAGAAATGATTACAAAATGAAGAAACCAATTAGATTGATTGATGCATTTTTCTGAAAACCGACTTTGGCCACCATGTTGGACCCACTTAAGAAATGACAAATTAGAAAAGGAGGGTTAGGTTGATGTACCATGCATTGCTGTTCTGTGGTCGTTGACAAGTATGCAGTACCTGTAATTTTCATTTCTCACGATTTCTTCTGCCAAGAAAAGGATGATGACGTTGAATTTGGAATGATAGTTGGAAATTTCGCAAGGGAAGGATAATGCTCTGGATCTGAATGTGAATGTCTAGTCGGGGTCTCTGGTGTGAAATGCTTTATTTCTATGATGGATCTCATTCTCTCTGGCCTCTCTAGGCCTAAGCCGTGTTGGCTTTCATTCCTCTCAACTTTATTCGTAACCAAACTGCCAGTGTAGCAGAAAACAACAATCCTTCCTTATCCCTCTTCATTTCAGTAGGTAGAGAAAAAAAAAAAAAAAAAGAAGTCTGGTGGGATGTTATTCTCATTCCTTAAGCTACTAAAGAAACTCATGCCCATCTGTTGGCTAGAGGCTTCTTATAATTCCAACACTGGGCTTGGGTTATGTTATGTTCTGTTCTCAATTAAAAATAATAATTCAGAAGTTAGTATTTTTTTTAAAAATAAAGAATAAAAAATTAATTAAAAATTTATGATATCTCATTTTCGGTTCTCAATCGAGGATAGGAGTTTCACGTCACAATTGGAGAGACAAGGTTGAAAGAAACCTCAAATAAGGTTTTTAGCTTGTGTGACCAAAATATAATTTTATGGAGAAAAGAAATTCCTTTTTTTTTTTTTTTAAGAAATAGTTGAAATGGATATTTCAATTTTAAAAGTATTTGTCGATATTTCAATTTAAGCCAAAGAAAGAGTTTTACGATTCTCACTAGATATTTTTTTCGAAAAAATTGACTAAAAAATCTAAATAAATTAAAAGAAGATATTTAGTATTTTTCATTTTAGCAATCAGTTATCATTTGGAGTTTCTGAATCCTCCTAATTGGGATTGCAGTGCACGTATCTAAAAATTAGAGGTGATGGATTCATTGCTCATAAGATTTTAACTCTTTTTTATTTTCTTAAACTTTGTGGAAAAACATTGTTGTTATATAGTCAAATCAAATCTTAAATAATCTCAATGGAATCGTAGCAGTTAAAAAAAAAACAAAATGGCAAACATTTTTATATGGTAGATGCTATGTTACCCTTGTGTGCCTATATCAAAATGTAATTGGATTATCTAAAATATTATTGATAATGAATTAATAATATTCTCCTATCAAATATTTACTCTTTTTCTAATTTTGTTTATATTTATTAATTTTCTGTCTCATTCATTAAAATTAATTAATTTCTTTGTATAAAATAGCTGAAATCCAGGGAAAAATCGTTGATATGAAATATTTTATTAGCTAAGTTAATTGAAAGATCTGCAATGGGATTCTGGGATATTCTACCACAGAAACACAGATAAATTTGAAATTAGACATATATATCCACAAAAATAGGAAATTATTTGTTTAATTGGGCAACTAATGCAAGTTTGGATTAGCTTAAACAAACTGGAACCCTAATAATTGCTAAAATACAAGTAATCCTCGGCTTTATTTTTAGCCTCAGCCAGCTTTATCCTCTCTATCTTTATCCTCCATGACTGTGACACGAGTAAGAAAGAGAAAAAATTTTAAAAGGGAAGTACTTTTTGGAAAGATAAAAAATCATAGAAGTCCCTCCTTCGTCAGCAAGAAAAAAAATCATAAAAGTCCTTATTTTGAGGAGAGACTGTGACAGAGAATTGGATTTTGTGCCAACCCTCGGTTTTGTAAATTTGTATTCCACTAGCTCCTTTACAATTGGAAAAGAGAGAGAAATTGCTGGGCTACTTGGATTCCTCCTATAAGGCCTTGTGTTTCTTCTGCATTGGCTCTTGCTCTCTTTTGTTTTTCAAAGCAGATAAATTTTTGTTCTTTCCTTAATAATTAAGCTTAGATTGTGCATATCTCGCTTGGGTTTCCTTCTTCCCCTTTCTCTTTGGTAGAGTATAATTTTAGAGAGAGAGAGAGGTGAAGATGTTGGAAGGAAAAGCTTTGATAGAAGACACAGATATGCCTGTGAAGATGCAAATCCAAGCTATGGCTTGTGCATCTCGGGCTTTAGATCTCTATGATGTCTTGGATTGTAAATCCATTGCAGCTTATATAAAAAAGGTACCATCTTTCTCTCTTATACGCCCAACAAACAACTATGATTCGAAGAAAGATTTATCTTTTTGTTTGAAAAGTTTAAAGTCTTTAATTTGGCCATGGTTAAGTTGATGCTTATGCCTATTGATTCATTCTTGAAAATAGAAGGATATATATTTTTTTCTTTGCCTTTTTCAAGCAGAGTTTACTATTATTTTATTAGTTTATTACCACGAGGATTCTTTAAAAAATTGAGCTTTTTGCAATTTTTTTCAATTGATTATTTTGAAATTGTAAATTTTTGGCAGGAGTTTGATAAGAAGTATGGTGGTGGATGGCAATGTGTGGTGGGTTCCAATTTTGGGTGTTTTTTCACTCACTCTAAAGGGTCCTTCATCTACTTTACGTTGGAAACTCTCAATTTTCTCATCTTTAAAGGGGCGTCTAACCCTTGAGGAGAAATAGTTGAATCTTTTAAATAAATTAATCCTCAAGACACTGAGGCTATGTTTGGTAGCCTAGAAAGTTGTGGGAAAGGTGAAGGGTACTGGGAGAAAGTGATTCAGAACGGAGGAGGAGAAAAGAACACAACAAGAACATTTCATTGCCACATGAAGGGTCTTGTGTATTTTCTGTGATTATGAATCTTGTAAATTTAAATGTTTTCATGTAGCATTTCAAAATGTTTCCTTCTTGTATAAAAATGGTTGCTGCTTGGTTGTCATGGTGTCTCCATTCCCACTTGGATTTCTCATTTTTCTGCATCTCTTCATATGAGCCTTTATATTTGTGTGCTTGGAAATATGTCTAATTCACTCAACTTTTGTGGCTTTTATTCTTTTTCTCATGAAGCTTTTGCTGGTTATTAGAAGATAAGCAGGACAGATCAAGGAATCTGGTTAAGAAGTCCCAATCATCCCCCAATTTGTGAATAAACACAAGACCACCAGCCGAAAATGGCTAAAGAGAGTAAAATTGCACCTTTACTGATTTATATTTCTTAACTCTTTGCATTACAATATTATAATGGCATAGCTATATGTCATCAGCATAACATATATCAGGACACTGAACATTTATTTTTAGCTCAGCTCTCCAACATAACCAATTAATCTCTGCTTATGTCACTGGAGTCAAGAGTGGCTTGTGGCTGAAGTGTGCCTCCAAGTTAGCAATCACAAGATCTGCCATTGCATCACTTGTCTCTACAGTATCGCTTCCCACATGAGGCTGAAGGACAACATTGTCAATGCCAAACAGCTGTTCAGGAACCTCAGGCTCATTTTCATACACATCAAGTCCAGCACCACCTAGCCGGCCTTGGAGCAGTGCAGACACAAGCTCATGTTCATCAACATGTGCCCCTCTGCCAATGTTGATAAGAATGCCCTTTGGACCTAATGCCTCTATGACTTCGCAGTTGATGATATGTCTGGTCTCTTCTGTCAAAGCACAAGCCACAACAAGGATCTGGCAATTTTTGGCTAATTCTACAACATTTGTAAAGTACTTGTAATTTGTGTGTGGTTTCTGAGATCTAGAATAGTAACTTATGGAGCAACTGAAAGCCTCAGCCCTCTTTGCAATAGCTGAACCTATTCTTCCCAAACCAATGATTCCAACTGGTTTACAACTGAGCTGAATCAAAAAGGATAAGAAGATGAATCTATAATACAAATGCAAATGAAAAAAAAAAAATGAAGAGCCCTCAAGTTTCAAGCCAAAACAGATTTGAGCATTAGCGGTTATTGCGTTTTTTGGTTTTTCTTCATTTCTTGTCAACGCTACAGCATCTGTAACTCGTCAACAGGGAAGTGAAAATTACATTCAATTAAGGATTCAAAATAAATATCATGAGGGTTAACATTACTTAGAAGAGAGCAAAATCAAACACAGTTCAGGGCCCTTACAAAGCCCTGAAATCAAAATCATGGTTAGATTCATGGAAGCATACTAGAGCAAAATACACAAAGCATTAAAATAAGAGGTTGTATGAAATCCTAACCAACCTGATGATAATGGCAGCAAATTCTCGGCATCCAAACAGCAAATAGAAAGTAAGGATTTCAATATCTAATTAGTCCAGTGCTCACATCACCGCTTATTAAAAACAAAAAATCAGAACTAAATTTATATTAATTTAAGGAAAAACATCCTATCAATCCATGTTTCAAAAATCATTACAAATTTTCAATCAATTGACATTCAAACAACTAATATTTAAAATTAAATAAATAAAATCCAAAGCACGAACCTTTGTTGTCAATTCAAAATCACGACCTTTCCATTTCCCATTTCTAACATACCGATCGCAAACACAAATCCTCCTCAAAACCCCCAAAATCAACCCGATGGCTAGGTCGGCAACATCATCAGTCAACACATCAGGGGTATTTGTTACTCTAATTCCCTTCTCTTTACACTTTATCAAATCAATCTTATCTAATCCCACACTGTAACTAGCTACAATCTCCAAATTTGGCAATGCGTCAATCAGTTCAGCGTCTGCGCCGATTTCGGTATTACCCACAATTGCTTTAATCTTGTGTTGATTCGCTTTCAAGAACTCAGCTTTCTGGGGCTGTTGCCAGAGTCTAAAGAGCTTAAATCGACTTTCTAGTTCTTGCTCGAGGTATTTGTACATCGGGCAGGTCATTAGGACACCAATAGTGTCCATTTTGAGCGAATGAAAATGTTAAGAAAGAGGGATTTAGGGTTTTGGGATTTTCAGCTCTGTGTGGGCCTAAAAATCAGTTAATATGGTTGGATTCTTCCCAGAATTTTGCAGTTATCAACGCGTCGATGATGACATTAAATTGAAAATCGACCATCATGGTTGTATTGAAAATAATACTCCCTTTATTTTTTTTAAAAAAAATGATCTTTTCTTCATTTATCTCAAAATAAAGTTTACTTTTCTCTATTAAAATCATATTTAATTTATTAAATATTTAATATATTCATATTTAATATGTTTAATAATAATAAAAAAACATAAATTATTATTTTTTATTTTACCGGCATGCTCCTTATTAGTGCATAGACTTATTAGTAAAAATACATTAATCAAAATATATTAACAATATTTTATTAAGATGTATAAAAAAAGAAACCATGCCATATTTTTGGAGCAAATGGGGGTCTTTATTTTCATTTAAATACTGATATGGTTGTTTTATAATATTATGCATTATTTGATACTTCTTTAATCTCTTTTTAAGTATTTTATTTGAAAATTTTTATCTCATTTTAAGTATTTATTTCAGAATTTAAAAGAATATTTAATAAAAAGTTTATAATATTAAATATATTTATTATATTTCTTATGTATTTAATGTAGTATTGATATTGTTAAAAATTAAATATATTTTTTGGAATTAAAAAAGGATAATTTAGTCAAATATTAATGTATTTTTTATAAATTAAAATTTATAAATCATTTCCTTAATTTCTGTTCTAAATTAAAATGGGACATTTAAAATAAAACGGTAGGAGTAATCAATAAAAAATGAAATAAAACTAAATATTTTTTCTTTTTTTGTCATTTCATTATCCAATATTTCAATATAACCCTAATTTTTTTATCTTCATTAATTTTTAGTAGTATTTAAATAAGTTCTCTTATGTAAAAAAAATTATAAAACAATACTACACCATATAGCAAATAAAACAATCTATTTAAACATTATATCCATAATTTATTTTATTATATAGAATTATATATATTGATTAAATATAGATAATTTGTGAATAAAATAGACTATTTACGGAATAATATATTACGATACAATATATTATAAAATAATAAAAAATAACCATTCAAATTAGAGTTGATTTAATTATACATAGAATATGAAATAACAATTAGACAGTTGTGTAGACTAGAAGTTAGCTATACGAGTTTTTAGTTACTGCTAGGAATTGTATATTGAATTTACTTTATTTTTTTTAGTTATATCAAAATGCATCCTCCTCCTTTTTTCTTTGTTCCCTTGTCAACGCATTGAATTTATTGTCATCTTCGAAAAAGACGAGAGCTTTATAAATATGATTCTATCAAAATTGATTATAACCAGGAAATAGTGACAGACCTTGCTATCTGAATCATTATTGGACACCATGACGTGTCATTCATTTAATGTAGATTTCTCGAGAGGCTTCGGAGAGAACTGTTCCTTTTTAATTTAAAGGGTTATATTATTTAATTTTTAATTTTTTTAATTTTTAGATTAAATAAAGATATCGAATTACTTTTGAAGTCATGCATAATTTGAATCGAATTAAATAAAAATTAAAATAAATAAAAATTATTAAAAGAATCAAATCAATTTAATGAATAAATTAAATTAAACTGAAATATTTTATTTAGTTTGATTTATCAATTTGGACTGAGTTATTAGACTCTTTAATTTGTATCAAAAATCAATAATAAATACAAATATCTAAAAAAAATTTTTACGCTTTATAAGAAAAATATTTAAAAAATATTTAAAATCTAGCCTAAATCTATAAATTCTATTCCATTTGTTTATATTTTTGTCTCATAAACTCAATCAAACTGATTTAACTGAACTTTTAAAAAAAATTACCAAATCAAACATAATTACTTAAATAGATCAAACTAATTTTTCATTTCACTTCGATATTTCGATTTAAACCGGATTATGCACAGCTCTAGTCCTTTCTAGCTGCAGATAATAATAATAATAATAATAATAATAACAATGCATTTAACAAGTCAAAGTATAACCGTTTTTGACATCCAGAACATTTTCCTCATCGTGCACACCAGTCCTGCGCAGGAACTGCTGACCATTTAGATAAGTTGCAAGAGACAGAAATCAGAAATGCAATGCCCTCAAATCAATCTTAATTCATAAATCTTCATGTGAATATCAAACTACAGGTGTTAATAGAGGTTTGTTGAGAAAGTGTGCTTCCAGGTTGCCAACAACAATGTCGGCCATTTCTTTCCTGGTTTCCACAGTGCCACTTCCAACATGAGGCAAGAGGACTACATTTTCAAGCCCAAACAGCTGCTCAGGTACATTAGGCTCATGTTCAAACACATCCAGACCAGCACCGCCCAGCCGGCCTTCAACTAGAGCAGATACGAGCTCAGGTTCATCAACATGAGGACCTCTACCTATGTTAATGAGAACTCCCTTTGGACCTAATGCGTTCATGACTTCACGATTGACAATATGGCGTGTTTCTGCTGTTAATGCACACGCAACAACAAGGATTTGGCAGTTGGCAGCCAACTCAACAACACTGGGATAGTACTTGTATCTAACATCTGATTTCTCGGTTCTAGAGTAGTAACTGATCGGACAGCTAAATGCTTCCGCTCTCTTGGCTATTGCCATTCCGATCCTTCCCAACCCAATAATGCCAACTGACTTCCCAGTGAACTGAAAATAAAAAAAAAAAAAGAGCAAAATTAACTAACATTCAGAGAAGCACCAGGAATCATAAGCAGATCACACACAGTGCGCCCGCCGTGGTTGATCCTTTAAAATCTTTTCATGCTTATTACATCGTTTGTATTTACTAAGACAAATGCAAATACAATAATTACGCCTGAGCATCAGGGCTTCAGCACTCCGCTGAAACTGCCATGGACAGTTGATTGCAGAAAGCAGGGAGGTAAAGTCTTAGAATCTCCAATAATGCAATAACCCAAAAACTAAAGAACCATGGTTATAAAACCAATTTAGCAACAAAAATAGTAAAAATAACTAAGCAAGCAATGATAACACCAACATGCAACAAAGATTTCTTTAACTGCTATTGACAAGAGACCTACATTGCTAAAAAAAAATGTGTGGCAAGAAGATTCAAATATGAACAAACAAACATCAACAAAAACCTATTGAGCTTAATCTCACAGTTCAAAAAGTAGGCCATCATACAGAAAAATAGCATTCTATAAGATACGAGCACACTTCAGAGAAGCTCAACACAAGGTTTTCCATCTTGTGTCAAACTAATTTCTAATCCCAGATATTAACAAGCAGGACATTCAAGTGACTGCAGTTGCAAGTTGCAAACTATAATGACATCAAGTCCCCTAATGACACCAATGCTATGACAGACATATAAGTATGACCGCTAAGCGAGATAACTGACAGTTACAGAAACTTGATCTTTGTATTTTTCCATATTTGTTGAAAGGACATGAATTAGGTGTAAGAAAGTTAAAAACACAGAAACAAGTAACTAGTCATCCTATAGGTATTACTTCCATCCACGAACAGCATCACCAGCGGACCTGCAGGTTCAGTATCAGAATCAAAACAAACAAAAAGCTTATCCAAAGGAATAACTCACCGAACCTCTCCACTTTTTTACCATTTCAACTGAGCTAAAGTCTAAATCACAAGAATCCCCAAGTGAAATTATGTGCACTCTGTGGATCAAGCATTAAACTTTAACCCCTAATTTGAGCTTAATATATATTTTTTTTCTAATTCAAGTTTCTTTCTTTCAACACATCCTGGAGGAACGGGATTCTCAATCATCATCAGTTCCCGCTCATCTCAAAATATATAAAGAACCATTTCGTCACAACTCCAAAGCAATAAAACGGATATATAAAGAACTTTATGAAATCTAAACAACCAGAATCCGATAAACAGAAACAAACGCCGACATTGCAAAGCCACGAACCTTAGTAGACAACTTATAGTCGCCCTTTTTCCACTTGCCACTCCTGACATACCGATCACTCTCACACAGCCGCCTCAACACAGCTAACATCAACCCGATAGCCAAATCGGCTACGTCATCAGTTAAAACATCAGGAGTATTTGTTACCCTTATCCCTTTCTCCTTGCACTTAGCCAAATCAACCTTGTCAAGACCCACGCTAAAACTGGAC